>APFE030125776.1:8784-19456 GCA_000404065.3 Pinus taeda | reverse complement strand
TCCTTTCAATGTTACAATACATATTTATACATGTCGAAGCATCCAATACCATGGACCAAAAACCATCATGTCCAAAACCATGGACCGAAAACCATTGCGTCCAAAACCATGTGCGAAAATCATGCACAAAACCATAGGTAGGTCCACCCAACCTAATATAAGGCCCCAAAAAAAAATTTATTGGGGTGCTGCCCCGAACCCCGTAGAGGGGGGCTACCCAGCCCCCTCAACCCTTCGGACAAGGGGAGTTGTGACCCCCCATTGCGCAATTGGCACAACAAAGGGGGGCTCCACCCCCTTCTAACCCCCAGTTGACTATGTCAGCTAGTCGTGGAAAGAATAACACAACCCAACAATGTCAGGGTTCTCTATTTTCAATCCCTCTACTTCACAGCAACCTTTTGCTTCGAGGATATTAATTTTCCTTAGATCCTCATCCTATCCTTCAACATTCATATTATAGCATTCTAGCACATGGCGTGACTGGGTGCTCCAATCCGGTTAAATTCGTTCCAAGGGATCATGTAGAATTATGAATATTGTTGCCTTAACCTCCTACATTGCTTGATCAATACTCTCGAATCTATTTTCAAAGATGAACATCCTCACGAACCCCTCCCTTAAGATATCCCATTCTGCAGTGCCATGGCAGAGCTCTGTTTCTAAATACTAGTTCATAGGAATGATGTCCAAGGTGTCACAAAAAATATGCACCCACTCTGCCTATGGCTCTGTTCCATAAACCTTAGTCCACTTTGCCAAATGTTCGCAAGGATCATCTCTCCCATCATACTTCTTAGTCAATTGTACCTTGGGGTGACCAAATCACATTTGCATCATCCTCCTATATTCACGCCATTCTTCAAATTTGTCTTTATGTGTACCCCACCACCATGCATCCGTAGCATGCAGAACCAAATCCACCACTTGGAAGCGATGCTTCTCAGAAACCTCCTTTCAAATGCATCTAGAAATTTATCCACATCAGTTAGAAAATCATAATAAGGTAGAATTATTACCTTAGATGATACACAACATAGTGCTTTAGTCATGTAACCTACTCTACGAGTGCTCCAATTCTTTGTCCGAATCTGATGTACATGAGATTTCGTGGTCCCATGCGATTCGTCCATCATCTATCAGATTAACCCAATCTTGGTCTCACATCGTTATCTTATAGATCTGGTCCAAATCATCATCGCATTCCTCATAACTGTGCAATGGTTTAGTTTAGTGTGGTCCTTCTGCAGCGTCCAATGGTACTACCACACACAGTGTTTTCCTTTCGAATGACATTGTCTGGTTCTTCAAATTGATGACCCCATTTATTCCGATATCCCAATCAATTATAAGGTGCGTGGGATATGCATTGTTTCCATCAAAAATATTTATCACTTCAAAGTCAGCCAATGTGCTCGCACCTTCTATATCTATAGTTACTCCATGCAATCTCACCAAAGGGATAATATTTTGTTGATTTTCCATTCTTAATTGAATTAAAGACCACTGTAATGTAGGCCTCCCCATCTTTTCCCAAGTCTATTTAGGAAAAAAATTCACATCTGATCCTAGATCCAAAATAACTTGATCCATCTCATATTCTCATATTTGTGTGGTGAGCCTCATCTCCCATCCTGTTCTTGTCTTATGTCTGCCAATATTTCTGTCTGCGCGGTTCCCATCAGATGCATTATCCCTACCAACACATTTATTTATCAACTCCTATAATCCTTTCGCAGCCCTACTGTCACCACAACAGTTTCATATAGGTCTCCAAGAAAGTAGTAAGCATGGAGGGGTCGACTTCTTCCAATAACGTATCCTAACTTCCTGAGGTAGAAGCTTCAATGAAGCTTTTCCTTTCTTCCATGAACCTCTCCTTTGTGCACTCTAGGTCAAACCCAACTTCTTTTTCTGGAGCCTTACAGACCCATCCATCTTCTGTAGGTTGTTTTTCCTTATCGTCACCAGTCATCACACCTCTTCGTAGCAAAATATTAACATTGTGATCCTCTTTACAAGGTTATGCCCTCATCATCTGTAGGTTCTGGGTAGGCTTCTAAGGGTGCACCTTCTTCTCCCACATTTTAGCTTTCAATATAGGGAATTCTTCAATCACGTGGTCAAATTGAGTACAATACGACATTATGGGTGTGTATGGCTGATACACTCCCGCACATAGTGTCCCGACACTATGCAATTATAGCAAATAACTTGCCCTCGACCTCTACCAGGTGCTCCTCCTCCTCGGCCTTGTCTGTGTCCTTGATATCCTCCATGCGCTCCATTGGCACCTTGATCCAGAGGCTGAGTTTCTATTTGCGTCTGATATGTGGGTGTTCTTTCCATCATTAATTCATAGCTACGACATTTATGTTCATCATGGCCTACCAATTTACAGAAGTTGTACAATAACTGTTGCGGCAAATGTACAAATTTTTTCAGTAAGTGGCAATTGTCTGTTACATGTTTCCCTACTACTTGATAGATAGCACACCAAAGCATGGGCCCTGTACTTGGTCTTGCTGGGGCGTTCGACCTCAGAGGAATGGGCCCCCCTCCTTCCATATAATTAATGACAACAAGGCAATGATCCTTATATTGCCATTGGTTCTTACACTTGAGGCACCAAACTTCTTCGTGCACTTTCGGTCGAGCCACTTTTTTCTTCTTCAAGCTCTGAAACTCCAAGAAGAGGTTCTAGAACTCTGCATGAATCTGTTGAACTTCCAACATTGCATCTTGGATAGGTGTCCCATTTAACCTCATTCCGATTTCCAACGCTTCTACCTAAGTCCCTATATTTTGCTGTGATAAGGCAATTCTTAAATGAGGCAGGATCATGGCTATAAACCAATCCTAGTGCTGATTATATGTGGGGTTCATATTGGCTTAGTGGATTCCATACTTTAGTCTATGATCCAGTTCCTAGGGTGTTTCACCGATTCTCATCATGATTTCCTTGAACCCCGCTACTGACTGCGTTTTAGACTTAGGCCTACTGAACTCCTTGTTCAGAGCAATCTGAGTGTCTGCTAATGTTGCCACCAAGTTGTCAGTGTAGTATTTAATGTACCACATCAACTTGCAATCGTGTAGAGTAGTAACCAAGTGCACTCTCTTCATATGATCATCTGTAATATTCTCTGCGGTCCACATGACCTTCGCAGCAAACCAAAACTGGCTCAGGTCCTCATTTCCCAAGCCCTTGAAAATGAGCAATTTCATCATATTCAACATATTGAATGGTGGCAGAGGTGGTGGTGGTGTGGGCAAAGGTGTATGCTGTGGAGGTGAACGTCGGGGTGGAGTGGATGGATGAGGTATTCGTGGAAACCCTTGCATTATTAACTTGAAAATGCTTTGCTGTGAAGCCTGTCTTTCTCCCTCGTCATCACTCAGAGGAGGCTCGATCAATGGGCTATATTAAGGGCTTGTTCTCCCTCTATCCTTGAAGAACTTTCCACTTCACATAGCTCCAAACATAAATTGAAAGATTCAAAGTATTTTACTAATTTGGAGTCAAGGAGTGGCTACCATCAAATTATAATTGCTAAAGGAGCCATTTGGAAGACAACATTCAAAACAAAACAACGTTTTTTTGAATGGCTAGTTATTCCTTTTGGTTTATGTAATGCTCCTACTACCTTCATGCATGTGATGAATGATGTGTTGAGGCCATTTTTTGATGAATTTTTTATAGTCTACTTAGATGACATCTTAATTTTTAGTAAATCTTGTGATGAACATTGCATGCATGTGAAAAAAGTACTTGATGTCTTAAAGAAATAACAATTGTATTTAAAGATGTCAAAGTGTGAGTTTGGAAAAACTTCTTTAGTTTATTTGGGTCATATTGTTAGAGGAGGTGAGTTAAAAATATATCCCTCCAAGGTTGATGTCATTTTGAATTGGCCAAGGCCAAAGACAGTTACTGAGGTAAGAAGTTTTTTGGGAGAAGCCCAATATTGGAGGAAATTATTTGCTAACCTTTCTTCTATAGTAGCTCCTTTGCATCCATTGACTAGTGTGAAAAAGGTTTTTCAGTGGGGAGGCAAACAAAAAGAGGCCTTTAATGCATTGAAGGAAAACATCAATTAAGCTCCAGTAGTTGCTTTTCCAGACTTGAGATAGTCATTTGTGATTCACACTCATGGTAGTGATTATGCCATAGGTGAAATCCTCATGCAACATGGTAAGCCTCTTTGTTTTCATTCCGGAAATTTCAATGGTGCAGTGATTAATTATCCTACATATGACAAGGAATTGTATGCATGGTGCAAAGTGTGAAAAAGTGCAAACATTGCTTGATGGGTAAGGAAACAATCATTCACACTGATCATCAGCCATTGCAATACTTGCAATATCAATCTAAGTTGCAGCAATCAAGGCACTTTCGATGGATGGGTTTTCTTCAACAATTCTGCTTGGTAATAAGGTATAAGAAAGGTATTTATAATAATGTTGCTGATACGCTTTCTAGTCCTATTATTAGTGAAACTACTTTACTCAAGCATAATTTTGTTTTGCATGAAAGTTATATTGAGAAATATGCATTAGGCACTGACTTTCAGGATGTTTATGCTAGCTTGAGTCAAGGTAACCAAGTAGAGGAATTGGATTATCATTTGCATGATAACTTGTTGTACCATCTTGGCAGGCTTTGTATTCAACAGGGAGAAGGAGTTAACATCAAAAGAGAGGCACAAACTTCTCTTGTTGTTGGTGATTTTGGTGCAAGTAAGACGGTGGCACATCTACAAAGGTATTGTTATTGGCCTCATATTCTTGAAAGTGTGTCACATTTTATTAAATGATGTTCACTATGTCTAGTTAGTAAGCCTAGCAATAGGAAGATAGGATTGTGCACACCATTTGTGGTTCCTTCACGACTGTGGGAGACTGTTTCTATGGATTTTGTAGGAGTTATTCCATTGTAAAAAATAGGTCATGATTATTTGCATGTAGTTGTGGATAGGTTCAAAAAAATGTGTATTTTGATGACATGTGAAAAGAAAATTACAGTTGAACAAACTGCTCAGTTATTCTTTCAGAATGTATGGATGCATTTTGGATTTCCCACATCCATTAGTTTTTTCCTCTTGCTCATGACTAATCCAGATTAGTCCTTGTCGCTAGAAATCCAAAAAGATATGAAGTATGAACATTCACCTTTGCTAACTTTTCCTGTGACTGCATGATTCTATTATTATCCACCTTACAAATCTTGATCTGTTCCTTTAAACATCTCATTGTCACTTCCAAGTCGGAACAGTTCCCAATATCATACTACTCTTTGAATTTGTAGGAAGAATCTTTGTAGTCAACCATCTTTCTAACCATTTGATATTTATTCCTGCAAGGAATAATATGTTAGATAAACCAAATCATAATAAACCAACGTATCTTAGTGTAGCTTGGGGAATATAAATTGTTTGCAAGATTATCAAATCAATGTGATACATGTATAACATAATCATTACAACATCTTGACATACGCAAGTAAATATATCAACTCATAAACATCACTCTAACTAGGATCCGGTCATCAATGCAAGGCCATATCAACAATGCATGTTATGACCTCACGCATGAAAACAACCATTACTCCATTATACACATTGCTACATGCAACCAACAATATGCATAAGAAGTGCCCAACCAACTACAAATACACATAAATGCATGTAGTCAAACATAATCTATTAGTTCTTGCAATCAACCTACAAGATTGATACATGTAATCCAAATATTCAAGAATGTAACCTAACATACAAGGATGTAAGTGGGTGCCATAAAGTTGACATGTAAGCGACATACAATCCATACACAGTTAGTCACATACTCATTTTAAATATACTTCATGAAATAAATAACAAATTCTCCATGATAACCATACTACAACCCTAATCAATCATCACGCAAATGGAACAAGTAAATAAGTATAAGAGACAAGCATGCAACTGACATGCATTCATGATCAAAACATAGCTCATCCAGTTTGAGGGGTGAACCATGCTCTGCTACCACTCTTGTAGTATAACTCTCTCCTCCCATATCTATCCAAGCAAATGACCAACCAAAGTAAACATGTGACAAGAGGCCACTATGATATGACTTGACCTCCTAATTCACATTAAGGAAGTGGAATTCATGGAAACACACCATATAGATATCCAACATCATCAACAAAACCATCAGAAGGCAAGTCAACCACTTAGATAGTCTATCCCTGGGTCCCAGTATTATTTTATGTCTCTTGGGCCATAGTCGCTCTCATGGTATGGGCAAGGGAGCCACCAAGAACCTAAAGTCACTCTCACAGACCTGCCTACCAATGATTATGGATTGAATTTATCAGTGCTATGCTAGTGACTCTGGGATTTGAGCCACTTTTTCAGTCCTAGAGCCTAGGTCACTGCCCATAACTGATCCATCTCTTCAATTTAGTAAATTAAAAGGGAAATAAAATTACTAAAGAAAATACTTGTTAAGGACCTCAATGACAGGAATTTCGTCATACATATCATTGACATGTAATGTGAAAGTGTAAATAATAGATTTAAGTGTAGGTATCTCATACTTATATGAGAATCACTATGAACCATTTTTCTTTTTTTTTTTGTAAGTAAGCATTTGTATTAAGAAACAAAACATATTGTACAAAAGGACTGCCCAGGCAGACTAAAGCCCGAAGCTCTGCTGAGAACAAAAAACCTTGACCAAAGGACCTCCTACAGAACCCCAAATAACAAGGGCAGCCATCAAGGATATATTATCCACCTCGGCCTTGAGGAGTAGACAAGAAGAGAGCAGTGCTTAACAAGAAACAAACAAACGAGCTAGGAGGCAAGAGCACGGGAAGGGATTCTACCCAGCTTGAGTGGAATCCACAGTTCGACCCTTTTTACCTTTCTTCTTACCAACTTTGACCCATCCAAGTTGATCCGGCTGGGATGGAAAGACTTGCAAACTGAGCTGGGCGTACGGGGAGATCTCCTTGTCTGAGTCCAAAGGAGAGGTCTCATGAGATCGTTTCTATGAGAGTGGTGGGGTGGAGGACTCCTCAGGACCTGTTGGGGGCGGGTTCTGTGCAAGCGAATCATCCATCTCGTCCTCATTCACTTCCTCTTCATCTGAACTGGAACTGAAATCATCCATGGGGGGAGGGTCACAAGGCTTCTAGCTTTTGGATTTCGGCTTAGGAACGACCTTCTTCTTTTGGGCTGGGATCGCTGGACACGATCTATGAAGGTGCCCTGTGAGATGACAATTTCTGTAGCGAAATGCTGTGTTCTCGTAATCCAGGGTCTGAGTCCAATAGAAGTCTCTGACCTTGAGAATGATCTGTTCTGGTAAACCTTTACTCATGTCAATTTCTGCGCAGATTCTAGCGAAGGTGTAGATGCCCTTTTCCCCTCTAGAGGTGTCTGTAGCTAGAAAGCGGCCTAAAGTGTTACCGATTCCTTCAAATACAACAAAGTGCCATAAATGAACTGGGAGGTTGGGAAGTCTGACCCAGATGGGGAGTTTGGTAATGACAGCTGTGGAGGGATCAAAATCTGGGAACCAAGGGGTTAAGAATAGCCTCGCAGAGTTCCAGAACCAGGGGCCCTGAGTCAAAGCTTTTTGATAATCCTCACTGTCAACAAAAACTACAATGAAGAAACCTTTAGAACAGAGGAGAACCTTGCAGTTGTTGGTCCAGTTAGAGTGAACGCATTTGTAGAGATCTGCGGTGCGTGGCCAAAGCCCATTGAACCTGCAAATAATGCCAAATTTAGCAAACAACTGGAGCTGCCTGTCCATCATTGGATGCATAACTTCAATGGAGGGGGTTTCCTCCAGCTTGTCCACCAAAAAAGGTTTTGGAGCTTGGGCTGGTGCAGCAGAATTCTTGGGTTTCTGAGCATGGACATCATCTTTGTAAGAGAACGCTGCTGCTGAAGATGACTGTCCAACCGCCCCCCCTCTCAAACAAAGGGAAAGAATGATGGAAGCATTTCTTTGAATATCGTAAAAGGAAAGTGGCAAGAGATATTCAAGCTGTTTACCTTTGAAGAGGAGCCTTTGAGAAGCAGAAGGAATCCCCATCCTGAGGTCCAGTTTTTGCTTGAGGTCCTGCACAAGATCTGAAGAGCTCACCCACTGAAGCAGAGTTTTGCCTGATAAAAGTGCTATAAAGATCTGAAAAGATTTAGAATGCTTCGGGGTCTGCTTTCCTTTGCAAGCATAGCTTGTTAGGGGCCCAATTTGTGCCTTCTTTGCATTTCCCTGTGCTGGGAAGCAAGAGAACTTAGTCACTTGGTAAGGCTTGAGAGGAGGCAGGGCCTCTCTTAAGCTTACTGCTACATTTTCTGCTGGGTTGAGCAAAGGCAGGACTACCACCGGAAGCTGCTTCTCACGACAATTTTTTATAGACCCACTCCGAGAAGTCATTTCTCTTTGTTGTATTCCGTCGAACACTTGCCACGCATCCTCCCTGCGCAGGCATATTTCAGATGTTCTAAGAATAAGATTTCCTGGAAGTATTTTCATGCTTCCAGTCCTTGAAAGACGCTCGGATGGGAACTGAATCGAGGGAAAAGGAACATAAAGAGAAGCCCAGCTTCCTGCCCAAAAACTGTTATGGGGATAAGGGACCAAACAGGGGGTAAACACCATCAATGAAAATGAAACTAAGCCTTCGAGCGGAGGGAACTCTTGCTACGCCGCTATCAGGAAGCGGTATCCAATTGTGGCTGAGCAAATAACCCTGCTGGGTTCATGGCAAGAGCCGTCATGGGAAAAGCTGAGCTGGTGAAGGTCGCCGGTTCTGAAATTCGCCCCTCCGCCGGTAGAGGCCTGCTCAAAGGATGAGCTGCGCAGATCCCACAAGACGGGCCAGCCAACCACAGGAACTGAACCTGGGAGAGGAAGCACCGAGGGGAGGCAGCGAACCCTGGCTGCACCGAATTGTGAAGCTTTGGAACTACTGAAAACCCTAGCTGAGCCTGCCTTAGTCGCCGCCATTCTTTTTCTTTTCTCACAACTCACCACTATGAACCATTTTTCCCTTATGCCATTTGTTGCATTATCAGCTATTAGGTCATAGACAAATTATCCATTCACATACAAGTAAAAACATGCTGAGAGGAATACATAACCATTGTCATAAAGTGTGCATATAACCAGCATAATAGGGACAAAAATATAATAAACATATCAACCATCAAATCCATAAATAGATCAGTACCTTCACACATGAAAATCAAGGGAAAGGATTTGTCATTAATGAATGCAATGAACCAACTAGAGATGGGACTACTTGTTACATAGTATTTTGTCACACCTCTTGCACTTCCCTATGACATATCATAAAGTGATCGAAACATGACCATTATGTAGCATACTCATTCATATATGCAACTCAGATTCTCCTTGAGACATTGATTGAAAAATACCTTGAGCTCCCCTTGAAGGAAATAGCTCTCAAACCCTAATTTGAGAATCATCGCTCTTATGAGACTAAAAACCATGATGACATCACTCTATTTACTTGTATACCCGTGATGATCCAAAAAAGGAAATTTTCCCAAAAGAGGATGAGAAGCTTCATGATCTAGAAGCTTCCAGAGTGGTGAGCTGGAGGTTGTTCAGTGTAGACGAGGTCGAGTTCTCCCAACCTGGCCTCTTGGTATTATCGCTATGAGCTATCTACTTGAGATAAGGGCCTACTCCTATCTTTGGAGAGATCCTAACTCCCTTTCCCAACCTATATATTCATCTTGTCCCATTCCCAAATGGTTGGTCTATGTCTATTTGCACCCTTATGCTATGATTGTGCCTATATGCTACTCATTTGGCTTGGAGAAGGAAAGCCTATCAACATCAAGGCTTGGTTGTATGCTTCCCCTTATCTTTTATGAATATACAACTGCTAGCTCATTTTCCATTGATGTGTATGCTCATGTATCATCTATCTTAACATTCCTTGATCAGTTAAGTAGGTTTCATTTGAAAATGTTGTTTGTATTTGCACTCATTTTTGTGTCCTGATCTCTTGTGCAGATGCATAAACATTGTGAATAGTAGGAACAAGCCTGTGACACAAGTGATTTGAGATCTTCAACAAAGGACAACTTGATAGCATCAAAACAAGGTAGGCCATATTCTTTGTCTCTCTTTTCAATTGTAACATAGAAAGGTGTATGGTAGATTGTCATTTAGGTTCCTAGACCCACTCATTGGGCTAGAGGGATTGTATTTGTCCACAAAGAGGATTTACCTAGACAACATTACGATGTTCCACCTGACCATAGAATGGCTGTGCCAAATATCTCTTTAGCCATTCATCCCCATGCCATATTCCAGGCATGAATGTGGGATCTTATAGAAGACATCAATAAAAAATCATCCAGGGCTCCCAGAGGCTATCCACCTCAACCCATGAAACAATGATTCCACCTCACGATCGTACATCACCAAAATCATCATTGGATTTGTCTCCATCCAAGCCTTCCAAGTCTTCCCGTTACACAACATTTTGTCACTGTCCCTCTACTCCTTGTTCCATGATCCTGGAGGACCTGTACAGTGAACCCTACATGCTTCATGTTTGGTCAATTTAGTGTTGTCTAAATTGCTATCATAAATTGTCAACCCGGGGCTCGTAAGCTGATGAAGTGAAGTG
>APFE030125775.1:1222-14811 GCA_000404065.3 Pinus taeda | reverse complement strand
TATATATATATATATATAGTTAATAGTTAATATTCATTTCAAATCTCAATCTTCACTCAAATCAATATCCATCATGAAAAAATAGTATTTGCTTAACAATGTCATACCTCACCCCCGCACCCCACGGTTTCACTATTTTTCCCCCACATCATGATTTGGGCAAAAAGGGAGGTGTCACATTTTCTTTTATATGGGGTCTGAATAGAACATGCTAATTAAAGAAGAAACTACATAAGAGTGTCCCAAAAGTGAAATCTCGTAGCTAACCCCCCATTGTTCGAGTCATCTCAGAAAATAGGCTCCCAAGCAGTGGGTGATACCAATCAGAAAAGGTTCCCCAATGAACCTAGTATAATGCTCCTATCTAATGGCCCATAATCCTATGTGAGGCCATCATTTTAAATATCCTCACAATGATGATAGTGGTGACATGAAGCCCCACATCGTGGATCGATGCAATCTAGACAACCCCACCCTACAAAAGATGTGTCGTACACCACTAAACAACTCATTGCTTCAATATCATGACTAATTGTGGTGGGTCAACAGGGACGCCATGTCCCTGTCGCTTCATTCTAGTAAAAAACTATATATATCCACTCTAGTGAATCTAGCGAGGTCAATCCCTTATATGTCAAATACTCCATGGTGAACCTACAATGAGCTCACTAAAAATTGTAGAAGCTCCTCATGTGAATGAATTAGGGGGTAATTAAAGTACTTGAGTAACACCCATTGAGCCAAGTCTGCCCACACCTATGAACTATCTATGTCAAAAACCCTGATTTTTTCATAATCTCACTATCTCCAATGGACAACTATTGACATTAATATTAACAATTCTACTGGGAAAATGTATAAATTATTTCCTTCTTTTGTCACTAAAGGAATGCACATATTACTTGTACTATCACCACAATTCTGCCTGAAAGAACTTGTCACAAATACAGACTAAAAGCATCAAAGGATTCCCTTCAAATAAAAATAGCCAAAAAACTAAAAGTAGTATTGTGTTTGAAATATTCCCTTTCTTTCGAAGAGGGTCGGGGATTAAAAGGATAATTTTCTAGCTCAAGGCTAACCAACATTTTTTTAAATCTACAAGGAAATAACTATGTATGGGATAAAAGTGAAATTGAGTTTTATGCTTCCATAGTGATGGGTACTATAACCATGTTGGGTCAAAATTGAAATTTGAAATCCATAGCCTTAGCAATCCATTGAACACATTGCAAAAAAAAAAAGCATAATCAAGTACGAAGACATATAAAAGTTATTTTTTTGAGTGAAATTTCCAAGCTAGTACTAAATGTTGTTATAAATTGTACCAGCCTAGTAGAAACTAGCTCCCTCTTGTAAAAGATAATGTAGAATATAAATAAAGTATCTAGAAAAAATAAGTGGATTCTTGACCAAGAATCATTACAAATAACTAAGAAAATTCCCTATACAAACTATCCAGTGTACATACCTTAATTTTTTTGGCATCAACCAACACCTTGGTAGGTCATTTTAAGAATTTATGAGGAAGAACCTTTCCTCAATTTTGTTTCATGAGGAACGCTTCAGCCTGTGCTATCTTAAAATCTTAGTTATCTCTAGGAAGTAGAAGCATCTTCATGAATATAGAGTTATAGAACTAGGGTTATTTTTAGTTCTTGTGAGTCCTCTATGTATCTTCCTACTATTGAATTTATTAGCGTACAAGGGAACCAACTCTAAAAATTCAAATACTTAAGGAATACACCTAGTGTGTAGAATGGATGAAGTCTAGGCCTTATTAGTACTCTTCTCTTCTGGATAAATCTATGAATGCCATCAGCAATCCATATACCACTGCAAAATTGTGATACTATCTCCCAAGTATATTAATAGTATTTTTAGAAAAAGCCTCCCTTATTATGTTTGACATCTTTGTTTGGTACTTATAGCAATGTTCAATGAGTGTATTAACTGAGATCGATCTTATAAGAAACTTTGGAAGTTTTAAGTGTCTTATTCACTTATTTTATTTAAATAAATGCAAGGAAACGTGGTTCATTAATAACAAATACTAATTTAATTCGGAAATATAACAATATCTCAGTATAATACATGCCTCATTTAATATAATATAGATCTTTGGTCATGTGAAGTATGCACTACCCTAAAAATTTATTGTGTCTTGAGAAAAGGTGGCATGAATATAACAAATTTGAAATGTAGTATAGGATTATGAGATAATGTCAAGCAAGTCCTCCCGGTTGCTCGTTTAAGAGGAATGGTTCAGTATGAAATGAATAATTATGGGTCCATACTTAAGAGATTGATGTAGGCTTCGTGATGAAGGGACATAAATAAGAAAATATTTCCCATGACCTACATAGAAACAAAAGTGGCCAAGTATAGAAAGGGGATGTGAATTATAGGTTGCAGAAATGTAGGTGCAAATTGAAGAATACAAGATGCATGTGCACGATGAATTTGGGAAAAAGAGAGTCTACAACTAGCATAGATGAAAATGAATAACTATGATATATGTGTTGGGTATTGATTAATGTAGGAAAAAACTATGTAAAAATGCCCTATGTAACCCACATATGTGAAAAATTAACTAAGTTCTCTCAAAGAAACAAATTTGGTTATAGTAAGGGGTCAAAATGGATAGAATATAATTGATCAACGAATGTTGGTTAAAACCAATCAACAAATAAGGTATGAATTAGAGCCCTTCAAATAATTTTATACTTCAATTACTTACATGAATAAGGTTTACAATATCGACCAAGTTCAAAGTCATTTAATATTTATATTCGTATTGGATTTAACCTAAAGGAATTAAGTTGAAAAGTTATTCATTATAAATTAATGTGAGTTAAACTGAGAGATTATTCAGACAAAGAAAATCTTAGATTGAAAAAATATTTTATAGTGCCTTGCATTGAAAAATAAAGATAAGAATAATTGTGCTATGGTATTAAAGGAAAAAAATTTATTAAAGGTAGGAGAGTTACTGGTTTATGTTGCAAAAACATTCATGGGACCTAAACTCATTTATGAGTTGCAATTTTATAGCGCTTTTTCAAATTTAAATTGAGGTTTGATGAAGGATATGCAATAGATGTCGTTGTGGATATATCCATATAGATATTGGAGAAGAAAATTCACTAAAGACAAGTCTTGAGTAAGAAACATACAAAAATAGTGCAAGAATAAGTGATGCATGGACAAACATAATGCAATAAAAAATGATGCAGTGGTAATGGGAAGAAGTAGGCCCTTGCAAGGACAATGGGAAAAAGTAAGTGAAGGCTTAACCAATAGATTAAGGAGGACTTAAATGGATGATGTAGTGGCTTGTGCAACTTATCATGTCCACAAAAATACACAAACAACAATTAAGTGCATTAAGAGGTTTATCATTTAGCTTTTCATGCGGAGAAAGTAGAGTACATTATTCAACAATTAATGTAAACCATAATTAACCCATGCACTATTATCAAATATTACATCATTGGTCAAGAATTAAGACCTAAGTATTTATAACGAATAGCATCAATGGGAAATCAACGTTTTTCCTTTTATTTTGATTTAAGATCCCTAAAATAAATTTCAACTAAGTCATCAAGCGATCACTTTAATACCCTAGACTAACAACAAGGACTAATAATAAATATCTATATGGTACATGGTGTTTTCGTTTGTAGTTTTATAGTGATTAATCGATCACTATAGTATTCTTGCCTAATTGCAAGAACTAATAATAGATAGCTATATGGTATCTGATATCTGATATTTTTAGTTATAGTTTTAAATAAAATAGCAAATTAAAGGAAAACATGGAATAATACATTAATAAATATCAATAACATCTGTATGGAAACTAAAATTTGAATCTTAAAATTTTGGTTATAATTAAAATTTTAAGTTAAAAAATTATTTAATTAATATTTATTAACTAAAAATAATTATTTAATTAATTTTTAATAATTATATGATTTAATATAATTTAATCAAAAATTGTTTTTAGAATGTTAAAATTATAAGAATTTTTATATTTTTTCAATAATTGGTTTATTATGTGGATAATATTATTAAAATGTATCTTATAATAAATTTATCTATCTGGATTTTATAAGAATTTGTATTATAATTTGATTTTACCATGACAGTAATTTGCAACAAATTTTTATAATTAATTTCGAAATTCAAGTTAAGCTTAATGCTTTTGTGCTTAGTACTGGTTGTTATTCCGGTTATATGGGAATAAATTTTGATAGACATTTTTAAATTGTCATGGATAGTTTTGATAGCTAAAAACATATAAAAAACTATCTTCATTTTTTTAACCATAACTGAAAACATTGTATTGATAAAATATGTTCCTTTTAATGAAATGTTACACCAGCGTTACAAAATTTTCATGAAGGAATATTGAAATTCAAATATTAGAAATGTGAATAGTAATGACACAGTGGTAGAACCAAAAGAAATAAAAAAATAAAAATGAAACTAAACTATAGATCCAAGTAATATAAACACAACTAAATACCCCTAACAATAGAGAAAATGGAGTTTCCATGTAGTCATTACAATTAATTAAGACACACTAGAGTCAATGTGTTCCATGTTAGTAGTAGTTGGAATTAGGCCTTCCATGAGAAAACCATAGGCATTTACAAAATCAATTACATATACAAAAGATTGGGTACCAACTTCAATGACATGTTGTAGTTATTTCATTTTCAATCAAAGGTTGTTTATCTCATCTTTGGCCTCTTGGAGATTCAACTTATGTTTGATTAAGATATACATAGTAGAAGTGATCCTAGAGGCTAGTTGGTTGTGTATTAGTTATAGTTACAACATGGAAACCTCGAGATCTTAACTTCCTATTCCAAGGGAAGGGAAAAATTATTTATGTTCATACAAGTAGAAGGGGGAGGGTTCCCTAAAGCCTTGACAAAGAGGTGCCTCCAGAGAGACATCTCAAACTGACCAGTGAAGACCAAAGACCATGTCTATAGAGAGTATAAAATGTCGAGTAATAAAATGAAAGGCCCATGATGGGAAGAGGTTATAGTAGCCATTTTTTACTATCCCTAGTGCTATAAGAAAAACAGCTCCACACCAATCAAATTTCTTTGTCCATACTTGAAAAGAGACTATGTAATAGGTAACAACCCTTTGCAAAATGATTTGAGCTCTATCCTTCCTTGGCAAAGCATTTTGGCATAGGAAACTTCAATAGAAAAACAAACAGAAATTTGGTATACCATCAAATTGTAAAAATATAATTTATTTTACCATTAAATTAAGAAAGGATATTGACTTCAAATTCCTACCCTATTCAAATATGAAGTTTGTTAGGGAAACAACAAGTTCCAACTAGTATAAATTGTAAGATAGTTTGGATACCTCAATTTAATATGTCAATGAAATGGAGGGCCAAGTAAAATTATATCCAATATTAGGATACCTAGTAGCTAATACAAATTTGGGGAGGAGGTGAAGGAATTCCCTCCCAATAACCACAATGTGATCATTCACCATAACTAACTATTTGGTGTTGTAATTAGTTAATAACATAATGAGTTGAACATCTTTGTATTAAGTAATCCTTGTTGCATAAATGCCATCCCTTTGTAGTTGAATTCTCACAATTGTTGGACAAAGTGGTACTAGGCAACAAAAAGCATTTCTATGTAGATTTGGCCAAATATTTTTATGAGTTTTGTTTAAAAAAGTTAAATAAAAATTATTAAAATCACATATCTAAATTGTTTAATTTATATAACTTAATTGTCTCAAAATTTGTTTATAATATATATTTAAAAATATATATTTTAAATAACAGAAAAATAACAATTTGATAAAAACAATTAATCTTAAATTATTAAAAAAACATAAATTTCACTCATCATAATATATCATGTTGAAAGAAAAAGATAAAAGATAATAAACTGAATAAGGTGTAAACATATTTCCAAGAACAATAACTTCTTTATTAGAATGTTATTATTAGTCCCGGCCTGGGACTAATAGCGATCGATCGATCATTGACCAGCGATTAATTAACTTTGACCAAGTAAAATTTCCCGTACATGTTAGGTTTAAGCTAAAGTTTGAAATAAAATTTTCTGCTCAATAGATTTTTATCCAAAGTTTGTGTTTCGACCTCTTATTGCCGGCTGCATGGTATACTTTTCTGAAAACTTAGGGTAAAGAGTTTGGAGTCGCCTGTTCATTTTATATCCAAAGTTCGGGCAACAGCCACAAAGTTTGCAATATATATTATCCTAAGTTCTTTCTGGGGCCTGTTCCAGTTAAGCCATCACCATATTTGCATGTTGACCACCTGTCAGAGCCCATGTTTACCACCCGTGTTTACAGAGTGTCTACACCGAAGCCATAGCCTGCATGTGATGTCTCTGTGTCTATAAACTCAAATATTGTGTTGTTAGATCGCAGTGTCGAGTACTTCCCTAATCAAATTTGCTAGAATGCTAACCTCCTGCAGCGCTGCTAATCAATTTGAGGACAAATTTGCTAGAATGCTAACTTGTTGTAGTGCTGCTAATCAATTTGCAGAAGAAAAGCAGAGAAAGACAAGAGCTCGGCTGTTTCTCCGGTTAATCTGCGCCTGTAGGTACAATTTAGAAATTGAATTATATTTTTTTTGTCAGCTTGGTTTGTTCTGCTTCTTCAAAATTGTTTTAATTATAAAAACTGAGCTGAACACAAGAAACTTACCTGCCTTCTATTTGCTCATATACCTCGGGCTACCTGTTCTGTTTCAGTAATAATAATGGCAATAACGTTCATATGGTTGTTTCAGTGCTGCTGCGTATGTCCAAAGCCAGAGCGATGCGATGGTGACGGTGAAAATTGATGAAGAATGGAATACAACTGAAACAATCCATGTGGAAAATAACTCTATATAATGAGTGAGACGACACTATTAAATTTTTACAAGTTGCTGAGAAGAGTTGGGTGGGGATATATTTAGTTTATATATTTAGAGAATTCATTGATGCGTGGAGATTAAGAAAATCGTTTTCTTCGCAAATTTGCTAGAATGCTACCCTGGTGTAGTGCTGTTGGAAATTAATGATCAATCACCTAAGAGCTTCGCTGTTTCTCCTGTTAATCTGTGCTTGCACCTATAGGTACAATTTAGAAATTGAATTATATTACTTCTTGCTACTGCACTCATTTCATCTAGGTACTAATAAATAATTTTTTTTTTTTTTTTTACAAGTTGATAGTTCAAATCCATGAGGTTCGATATAATCTTTTTGTTTTTCCTCTTTTGAATAAGCCCTACTGGCATTTAAAGTTACTTATAGGATTCAAAATGGTAATTATTTCCAGAGACGAGGTTAACTATGACTTATTCTTCGAAGGTCTCTAGTTATAATAATTCTCTGTCATAATTATTTATATACACATATTTTCAAACCCTTGTTCTACTTTAAAGCTGTTTGGTAGGGTTATCCTTTCTCCTCGGCCTAGGGTTTCAACAATATAAGGTTTAAAGGAATGAATTATGGATGTTCTCCTTCTCTGCATGTTACATATATTGAGTATTATCACGACTATGAAATTTTTTACTATTATTTTTCTTATTCAATCAGTCATGTAAAAATATCAGTTTGATTATTTAGCATTTTTCCTTATTGATAGTCAAAAGGGTTTCGATAGGGTTTTTACCTACGAAAAAAATTTGGGTTTGTTTTTGTGAGCATCTCATTTTTCATTGAGAAGGTTACTACAATCTAACAGAACCCACCAAAGGTCATTCAATATCTTTAAATTGTATATTAAACAAGTTTACCCCGTGTTTAGGGTTTCTATCATGTCTATATTTAGTTCTTGTTTCATTTAGGAATAATGTTTCTATTACAATTATCCAGACAATGTACAAAGTTTTATCTTACTTAGGGTTTAACCATTTTTCTTTTCACTATAAAAAATTCCTTTTTACCCGACTCTCTTCGTTGTTGACTCACTGGGATTTTTATTTGTTATTTTCATTTTTTCCAGATGGAAGTCCGTGACTGTAACCCTAACAAGGTAATACCACACTTCTCTGTCATTCATCCCACTGTTACTGACTCTTTAATTTTTTGATTTTCATAAATTAGATTCTCATATTAACCACCAATATGTTATTTGTCTTTCCTCCTATCTCGGGATTCGCATAACCGTGGTGTTATCTTGTGGAAATTCTCATTTGTTAAACTCACATATTCATTTTATTTTCTTATCCAGGTTGGAATTACTTCAAAAACTTTATGGCTTGTTTTCATGGAGAAAATTGTCCTATACAGACAATATTTATTTTCTTAGAAAATCTCCTAGCATTTATCTTTAGTCAGCTTGGTTTGTTATGCTTCTTCAAAATTGTTTTCATTATAAAAACTATTACTTACAAGTAATCAGTAACAAAAAAATAAATTTCCCTAATCAAATTTGCTAGAATGCTAACCTGCTGCAGTGTTGCTAATCAATTTGCAGAACAAAAGTAGAGAAAGGCAAAAACGCAAGAGCTCGGTTGTTTCTCCAGTTAACCTGTAGGTACAATTTAGAAATTGAATTATATTTTTTTGTCAGCTTGGTTTGATATGCTTCTTCAAAATTGTTTTCATTATAAAAATGATTACAAGTAACCAGTAACAAAAAAATAAATTTCCCTAATCAAATTTTCTAGAATGCTAAAGGACCCAGTTTGCAATAGGACCCAGAATGTATCAAAACTTAGTTTGCAATAAAACCTACTATGTATCAAAACCCAGTTTGCAAAATCCTTCGGCTCATGTAGTACCCGGTAAGGAGACTAGATAAGTTTCAATTCAGATCTCTAGCTTTTGCTCCGTCTTGCAACCTTCTACCTCGCCAAGATTTAAAGACCAAAGATCAACATCGATACTTCTGCAAGAAATGTAAATTGATACAATAACTTAAAAACCCATACTTCTGCAAGAAATGTAAATTGATACAATAACTTAAAAACCCATACTTCTGCAAGAAATGTAAATTGATGCAATAACTTAAAAACCCTAGGATGAGGACAAAAACCTTGCCTAAGATGCAAATCACGTCTAAGGCGACATTGTCGTCCACAAACCTACCATCGAAGTGGAAGGCTGCCCATAACAGGCCATCCAATTGGAGCCATTTTATGAAACTGTGTTTAACAACACAGATCCAACCCTTTGACAGGAGAATCAGACTCGGCGCTTGGCCGTGGCTGGCTGATTACCCATATTCAAATTTATATATTGGGTATGTACGCCCCTCTTCTACCAAAGATTAAAGCAAATTATATCTAAATAATGACTAGGCCCATCGATAAGTAAAGGCATCAACCAGAGAAATAAACCGATTATCTATGCACATAATGACCATGTCAAATGATAAGATAGAGCAGAAAACCAATCTCACCATGAAGGGCAACGATAACCCAGTATAGTGTATGCCGAGGAGATAGACGTGAAGTGCAGACATCAGAAAACCTGAAACAACCTCACCGTCCGATGACAAACAAGAATAGTATGTACCGAGGCTAGGAGGGCCAGCTGGCGATAAATGCAAGCTCCTGGAGGCTACAACTCCCTTCTTGCAAGGTGGTGTATGCAAAGCTGAATATGTGGCGATAAATGCAAGGTGGCAAAAATGAAAGGTGGCGCATGCAGAGAAGAATACATGGTAGTGGTGATTATAAAATAGAAGAATACATGGTAGTGGTGGAAAACATGTGCAACGGTTCTAGGGCTTCGTACAGTGGGGGAATATCAGAAATTTTAGAAACTGCCATCCAATATCGCCCGGATGACCCTTTCGGTTCACCGATAAGTTCTGCAGATATACCAGCAGCAAGAGTTGATCTACCGAATAACGACAGTGAAATTAACTACTGGTATAACTTGTTAAATTAGTTAAGAAATTAGTTGGTATAAGTTGTTAAATTAGTTGAGTCTAAAGTAAATGATATAAGCACGCCTTCGATATATGAACCTAATGTCATCCTTCTTTCCATGTGATTTACACTCGAAACAATGACCCAATTATTTTATTGTACGCATGATATTCGAACCTGGGATTTTCAGTAGTGAAAAGTTATTAACTATATATAAATGGTCTGAAGAGATGTGAATTTTTTTAAACTTTATTTAGTAGATCCATCATAGAACTTAAAGATAAGTTTATCTTCTAACTATTAAAACAAGTATTGTTGTATTTACTACATGATTTTTCATTGATTTTGATGAAAAGTTTAGTCAAATTGAAATTTTGGCGAAATTGTTTAAACCAAAATGCCCCTGCTGAAATTTTCACATAGCTTTTAATCTCCACAGTTTTCATGCAGTTTGCAGGTATGTTATAAATTTAGAAATGAAATAAAGACGCATATAAAATTGTATTGGTCGTGCTAATTGAAGGACCTATTTGGGAAGATGGCAATGGCTCTAAACAATTCAAAAACCAAAAATTCAATTATAATTACAATTTTTAATTGTTGTTGTGGCAAACTTTGAAGATGTCAATCCATTTTGGCCGATGCAATATTGTTTGAGATTAACAGGTAAAACTGGAGGCCATGTGCCCGCTAAGTCTGAAAGAATGTGCAATGTAAGATATTTTGCAATAATCAAAGTTCCACGGACTTCTGCCGATGGCAATCACATTTTTGAAGATAGCAAAATCTGGGTATGTATTTCACTTATACGAGGAAAGCATATTGAAAATCATGTCAATAATTGCACAAATTTCTTTAAATTATGGTAATGTAAAGTTCACATATATTTGTCTAAACTTTATTGAGATTAGGTTTGGTCTGATGTGTACTATTGAAATATTATATATCATTAAGATATTAAATTACTGGGAAAATACTGTGTACTTTTATGTCTAGAGTAAAGATGTTATTTCAAAACACATGTTATTATACTTGGTGTCCCAGATATTCTGCATTAGTTTTTATACTAATTACTTATTATTTGGGTTAAATCACAAAGGGTGACCCCGGCAGGGACTACCACCACAGCAATGGCTCCCTTGTTATAATATATCATGTTCAAAAGCAAGGATGATGAACTCAATAACAATGTGTAAATAGATTTCCTACAAATAGTAACATTGTAATGAAAGGCAGAGCCAATAAGCTCCATAACAAGGTGTAAATATAATTCCTAAAAACAGTAACATTATGGTGAAGAAGTTATGAGCTTTATTCAAAAGTTTTAAATGTAATTTTATGGTATCTAAGAAGTAAATAAATAAAAAATTGTCATTTTCAGTTTTTAAAAGCAAAATTTGCGAAACAGAATTGTGGGTTCCATATTTGCCGTTTATAAAGACTTTAGTTGTTTGAGAAGTCAATTGTGGAGTCGATATTTATGTTGGAATTTTAATGGTGATTTCAAACACAAACGATCAGAGAACAACGCTCTGTTTTGACACAACGAAAATAGGAAAAGAATCGCTTTGCTGAAACAGGTATTTCAGCAACGTATTGCTTTGCTGAAACTGGTGTTTCAGCAACGTAATTCTGGTGTTGCAGCTACAGGAAATTTCTGATATTTTAAAATAAAAACTAAAAAACAGAGTAATGCTTGGCAACACAAAAACTGGAGAAATAGCAACTGAAACTTAACTTATATTCAGTAAAATAGTTGACAAACAACTGATACAATAAAACAACTTCCTTTATCTCAGAAAATTGCAGATGTTTAAGCATTGCTGTGCTGTTTCAAAACACTCTGTTTTTGTTCAAAATACTGCTGCAAACACTCTGTTTCTTCCTTGAGACATTTTACACTCCTGTCTGTAAATTTCCTTCATATATTCACGCTGCTGCATACAAAAAAGACTTCTGCACTGCTGTGCATTACAGAGAGAACTCTTTCTCTGTTAAAAAAAAAACTTACACACACTGCTGTGTTTTTACATTACAGAGTCAACTCAAAAACAGAAAACAGAACTTACATATTTTATGTGCCGTAAGAGAAAAAACTGCATACGTGAATTAAAAACAATAAAATTAAGATCCTACCAACACAGCAATTAATTACCATCATTTCATGGGAGTCTGCCATGCCGTAATAAATTGTTGTGTAATCGCTGATTCAGAAAAAGGACTGGATCTGCGGCTGTTTACTGGCAAAAACTTCAATGCACAGGTATGGCAATTGATTCAACTGTACAGGGGTATGGCAAAGGACAACCCCTGCAGTTGAAAATAATATTTCAACACTCCCCTTTAGTTTCAACTGCTGGGTTATCAGTCATACCCAGACATTTCCTCAAAAACTCAAAACTTTTCTGTCCCAAAGGCTTGGTTAGAATGTTTGCAACCTGCTCCTGAGTTTTGCAATGTACTAAGACAATTTCTCCATTATTTACCAACTCTCTGATATAATGAAACCTTGTGTCAATGTGTTTCGTTCTCTTATGAAACACAGAACTTTTGGATAATGCAATAGCAGAACTGTTGTCACAATAAATCACAGTTCCTTTTACCTGCTCTTGGCCTAAGCTCCTTAACATCCTTCTCATCCAAACTGCTTGACATGCTGCTGCTGTAGCTGCCACGTACTCTGCTTCTGCTATGGACAATGCCACAATTGGCTGTTTCTTGGAAGCCCATGAAATGGCTCCCGAACTCATGTGAAAAACATAACCGGATGTGCTTTTCCGGTCATCTACACTTCCAGGCCAATCACTGTCAGTGTATCCAACTAAATCTGAACATTCTGAGACAGTATATAGAATCCCAAACCTTTTAGTACCTTTAACATACCTCGGAATCCTTTTTGCTGCCTGCCAATCTGCTTCTTTTGGCCTGTCCATGAATCTGGAAATTAGAATAACAGCATACATTATATCTGGCCTAGTTGCTGTCAAATAGATGAGGCTGCCAACTATGCTCTTGTACAGACTAGGATCAAAATCCTTGCTGCTGTCCTCTTTGCTGAGTTTTAATCCCATTACTGTGGGAGTGATTGCTGCCTTGCAATCTTGCATGTGGAATCTTTCCAACACTTTATTTACATATCTTGCTTTAGAAATAAAAATTCCATTTTCATTTTGATCTACTTCTATTCCTAAGAAGTATCTCAACAAACCCATGTCAGTCATCTCAAATTCTTTTTTCATGACTGATTTAAAATTTTAATTGAGGTAGTCATCATTACCTATAAAAATCACATCATCAACATATAACACAACAATTAGCAATTTACCATCCTTTTCTTTGATGTAGACTAGGGGTTCTCCCTCACACTTGTCAAATCCATTTTCTAGTAGATAGGAGTCTATCCTGCTGTACCATGCTCTTGGCGCTTGCTTCAGCCCATAAAGAGCCTTCTTCAATTTGCACACTTTGTGCTCTTCACCTTTCTTCTCATAGCCTACAGGCTATTCAATATAGACCTCTTCCATTAACACTCCATTTAGGAATGCCGACTTCACGCCCATTTGGTAAACTTTCCACTTGTTTTGAGCTGCTATGGACAGCACTGCTCTCACGGTTTCCATTCTTGCAACCGGTGCGAAAGTCTCTTCATAATCTCTCCCATACTGCTGCTTGTACCCTTTGACAACCA
>APFE030125773.1:84160-101902 GCA_000404065.3 Pinus taeda | reverse complement strand
TAATAAATATATAGATGACACTCAAATCTTTGAGATACTTTATTTATGTATGACATTGTACATATGTTTTTTTTGTTATTAATGTAATTTTAAATACATGTTTTTTTCTTTTGTAAATTAAGATGATTGTATTTCATCATCGAAACAAGTTTACATACCTGTTCATATATATCACCTTAGCATTCATTTTGTTGAATAACACATCTAGTAATTAAGGTCATAAACTCAAAAACCTTAGAATCCTAATTATGAAGCCCCAATGTCATAAAACCTCATAAGAGATCATTTAAAAAAGTATATGTATCACCTAATCAACAAAAATAACATAGATTAGCAAATTGAGCTTAGACCACCATTAACTACAATAAAGCCACCAAGATGATCATTCAAAACAACTTGCCAAACATAATGCCTCACTATAAATAGAGGGTCAATCAACGAAAATAATAAAGATAAAAAAAATTAACCTAGGCCACCATTAAGTGCTGCTAAAAAACCACACAGGATGTAAACCACAGAGGAAATAAACCATTAAGTGAATCACCTAACTCTAGGCATATTAACACAACAAAAAACGATTTCCAATTGAGTCTAGACCAACCTTAGCTCATACAAACACAACACCAATCATCTCAACATTAGCACATATCACCTCGCTCCAAGTACAATATCTAGTAAACAAAATGGATAGAGACCCCCACTCATATATCTCGCAATTATTGCAGACTCTAATTCCAACCATTTATTAGGTGTCAAAATCATCCCTTCAAGTGTATTAGTTTAGTTTAGCTCAGTTTAAGTCGAGTTTAACTAGAGTCATTTATTACTCATGTTTCCAATTTAATCTTATTTAACTTATTCGTAATACTAAGAAGAGTAAATTCTATACTCCACGTTTTGTTCTCTTCAAATTTTATCATGACATAAGAGGATCAGGTAACATAAGACTCGATAGAGAGCAATGATTCATATCTTTTGGGCTTGCAAAGAAGAAGATAAGTTGGTTTGCGTAAGACTCCTCAACGCAGAAACTCAAGTGAAGAGAGAGAACTAGAGAGAATAGGTGAGTCTACATAAGAGTCTTTGAGAGAGAAACAAAAGTTTGAAGAAGCCTAGAGAGCAGCAGATGTTTGAAGAAGCCTAGTGCGAAGAGAGAGAGCTAGTTCTGAAGAAGAAGGCCGAGATTTTTTTTTTTAATTGAACTAATCCGCTTGCATTATTAATGCAGCCCAGAGGTTCAAAGAAAGCGTTAAGCATTACTAACACCACTAAAAGGGATAAATAGTTGTGTTATTTTCAATTCCTTACACACTTCTCTCCCTAACGCGCATTCTCTTCAATGCTCAAAGAGTTAAGTTACCAAAAGTCCACAAAATCTAGTTTCTTTGTAAAAGTCTATAGCCACCATTCCACTTCGTAAAATTCAAAATGTTTAAGAAAAGTACCTTGAAGCCCATTGGATGAATGAAGCATGAAACGTAAATGTTCACAATGCAGAAGGGCTAAAGGCAACCACTATATCTACAGGTCAATTTGTTTGTTGAGTTGCATTTTGTGAGCACTCAACAAATGGGAAAAACCAACTCAGCAATGTTTGTGAAGAAGTCACAGAAGAAAGAGAGAAGGAGCAGGTAGACGCTCAAGAAACCGAGTTTGCACAACTACAAGTGGATGAAATTTTAATGATTCTAGCAACAGAGCTTCCTAATGAAAATCTAATAAATCGAGCAATAGAGGTTGCTCATGACAATTTGGTGAATCCAGCAAGAGAGCTTGCTCATAAAATTTTGGCGAATCAAGCAACCAAGCTTGCTCATGATAGTGAAACTTCCATTGGAGTGGTTAATGCTATGGTGAATCCAACAATTAATATTTCTGATGCAAAATTTGATGAAGAATTGTTGGCTAATTATGAATGGTTGTAAGTGATGCAACAAAATCATGATATTGACATGATGTTATTTGTTGAGATAACCCCACTTGAATCTGAAAACCAGGTGGAGGACAACTTGCTTGCAGCAGCATACGTTAGTATAGAAGTGGAAGAGACAGTGATAGAGACATAGATAGAGATACAAGCAAAGCCAAATAAGGAAGCCCAAAAGGAGAAAATAGAGACAGGGGGAGAAGGAGAGCTTGATGTACAACAAGAGAAAGCTCTCATTGCAGCGCAAAAGGAACAAAACTAATTTGGTTCTGCAAATGTTTTTAAACTTACAATTGATTTCCAATGTGCAGGCATATAGAATGATTTTGAAGAAGAATTAAACTTCCTTGAGGCATGGCTTGCAATACCATGCATTGAGAAAGTCTAGGTATTGGGGTCGTGAAGAGATGCAGTTGTATTATGGTGTTATGTTGTAGCAAATTGATGATGAAAATCACACTACATAAGATAATACAAGTTGTTTTTTGCAAAAGTCCAGCATATGCTTATAGACACCCTCGAATAATGGAATACCTGCACTAGCAAATGAAGAAACTCAGGTTTGAAGGATAAAACAAAGAGAAAAAGTTGAAACAATTTAGACGCTACAAAATGTGGAAGAAGAGAATAAGAAAAGCAAATGTAGTCGAAGTCAATCTTTTTAAATTGTAAATGAGCAGGTATCTTAATTAAATATTTTATGTGGTTGTAATTAAGGGAGAGTGTTGGAGATTCTAATTCCAACCACCTTTTAGGTGTCAAAACCATCCCTCCAAGTGTCTTAGTTTAGTTTCACTAAGTTCATTTTAAGTTGAGTTTCACTCCACTCATTTATTACTCGTGTTACTAATGTAATCTTATTTAACTCATTTGTAATACTCAAAATAGTAAATACTATGCTCCATGTTTTGTTCTCTTTAATTTCTATGAGCAACCAAGAAGTGTCCATAATTCATATAGAGAAACTTAATGGGATTCAAAACCCATATAAATGATCAACTAATCAACTAATCCATAATCTCACAAAAAATAAGAACAGAAAATCGATTCCCTGCAATATAGGCATCATGATGTCAACGATAACGAACAATTAATCCAACTCCAAATAAACTTATCCCTACATTATTAAAACATAATAGGAAACACAACCAAGAAAAGGCCTTGTTGGTTAGACTAGAGACCATCGCAAATGAGCTTGTTGATTAGAATGGGCACCACCCGAAATGAAAGACCAAAACCATGGAAACCACCCAACTCTAATCATGGTATCAAGAGGAAATTATGTCTAACGATTGACCTAGGGGCCTATAAATATCAATTGTTAGAACCAATCACCAATCACTCTATGTGCCTTTACTTGGAACAAACCAGAATCAAGGGTATTTAGGGAAAACCTTTGATTACAAAGTATTCTTTTAATATCCTCCCAAGAGAAAAAGACATTATACACATTATAATTCTCCACCCACTTTTCCTTGAGGACTAATGTCTAGTGAGTTAACATTTGCTAATGTAAAGTTAATGAATTCATGCATTATTCCTTCTCTCCCTTGGGATTCCCAAGGTCACGAGTCACCATGCAACTCTTACTATGAATGCTATTGGTGACGCACCCTCATGTAGTAGCATCACTCCACTTTTCTTTCTTTCTTTTTTTTTAATTCATACGTTTATATTTGTATAGTTTTTCTTATATATCCCTTAAGGGACAACTATACCAAATCTGTTTTCTCTATTTGTAGACATGTTCCTTTTAAGAGACAATTTATTTTGTTAGTTAGCAAGGGGCTTCTAAAAACAAGTCGAGTTGCCAATTTAGGAGAAGCTCCTCTTAGTAGCATACTTTCTAGAAACAAGTCCAGTTTCCAATTTAGCAGAAGCTCCTCTTAGTAGAGAACTTGTTACCACTGATGGATATTTTCTCTTTTCAAATTGAATATATATGTATGCTTGAAGGCCTCACGGGTGTGAAGGTCAGAGAAGAAAAACCAGGAACCATTTCTATTGTGTTATCAATGGTTTATATCGTGTTCTATTGTTCTCTAATCTTTGGATCTTGAGTTAACTCTTGTGGTAAATTGTTCTCTTAAAAAGCTATACCCAAAGTCCTTATTCAATGAAGTGAAAAGGACAAGAGCATATTTATTACAATCCCCAATCGATGGAAATATGTATGGTAGAATAAATCTTTTTTTTGTTAGAAAATTTGAGGATAGCCTATGTTGAATGGAGTTTTAAAATTTAATTTTGATTGACTAAAATTTTGCTCATGATTCTAGTTTTATTAATATATAATTCTCTATTTTTTGAACACAACGTAGACTACATCCATGGCACTATAATATACAATTTTCAATTTAAATTAAGTTGAAGATATAGAGAAATACTTGGAGGAAAGCCCCCCAACTATTTTTTCATTCTATCAATTTAGCAAATAAAGCTCGACACCGACCTCATGTGTAGTCCATCAGATAGTCAATAGTCAAGGCTATTGACGTAGTACTTGGTAGCTAGGTGACTGAGCAACCTTGACCTCAATTTAGGTCTAATCTTTAGTTGCGAGCGATGATTCATTAGAGAATGATGGAAGGTTTGAACCCTGAATTTTCAAGTAGTTCCAACCGATCTTACAAATAGTGTGACTTTGAAAACTATATATGAGTGGCTCTCTTTGAGGCATTGTTAAAATTTCCTAAATAAACAAAAAGGAGCGAGAAGTGGTTTTCACTCATGGAATTTGTAGGATTAAGAGAAATTGAAGGTATTTCAATTTATTTTTTTATTGTGCATTAGGGAAACAAAGAAGGAAAATTACTCATGCAACCACTGCCTTAATTTTGGTATTAAAGCGTGCCCTTGAGCTCTAAGAACAAAAATCATGTAATGACAAGTAGAGTTGAAAAGTTGACAAGGATCGTGCTACTAGTATGCCTCCTAAAAGAGGAGGCTGATGAAGGACTAAAAATTACGATGACAGGAGATTGGAGTTGAGGTGTATCGAAGCAAGAATGGAGGCTATGGAAACTACCCTAAGTTGAAAATATGATCGAGGTGACATTAGTGAGAGTGACGATACTAGTTTTAAAGAAGAGGTAGATGGAGCTATAGAAAGAGAGTAGCATGAAGAGTAACTAATTAAGATGGTTACCAAGGTCAGGTACATACTAAAGATGGAAGTGTTGCTATATAATGGTACTTTGAATGTGGAGGAGATGTTGGATTGTATCAACACTTTAGACAAATATTTTGATTATGAGAATGTTGAGGATGACTAGAAGGTAAGTATGATGTGACCAGGTTAAGAGTAAGTGCAACACTATGGTGGGATGAGTTAGAGGAAGATCAAAGAGAAAGAGAAAATAAAATATTAAAAGTTGCGAAAGGATGGTGGAAAATTTTAAGAGAAAGTTCATGGCCAAGGATTACAAGTTGAATTTTTTGAGGTAGGTACACAATTTGAGACAAAAGTCGATGACATTGAAATAATACACATAAGAATTCTAGAGGCTAAGTATTAGAGTAGGTCACATAGATGACAATGTGGAGAAGGTGGCTAGGTATATACATGACACTATGGTTTTAAATTCAAGATGAAATCAACCTGTTACCCTTGAATACTATGCACGATGCCTATCATGCAACACTTAGGGAAAAATAAAACTTGGTGAGGAAGCAAACACAACATAGAAGAGGAAAAAATCTATCTAGAAGGAAACAGTGTCTCAATAGGGGAATATCCCAAACTGCAAGAGAATAAGGAGGAGTTCAAGCACTCGATCTCGAGGAGGAGGAGAATAAAGGGTCATGAAATTTTTTCAAGAGGTAGAGGAAAACAAAAAGATGTCAGATGCTACATGTATGTGGAAATACAATTTTTTCATGGAACTATCCTAAAAATAAATCAATAGGCTAGAGATGAGTGCATGTTTCAGAAGCTAGGAATGAGGTATCAACAACAAAAGTAGTAGAGGAAACCTGTGAAGTAGGTGAGTATTTAATGCATAGGGAAGAAATTTGTTTAGAATAGTTAGCAAGGCTAAAGGAAAATGTTGCAAAGTAATTATTGATAGGGAAAACACTCGTAACTTGGTTTCTATGGAAATGGTGTAGGCAATGGGGATATAGAGGATGACATACCCCACTCCTTACTCCATGGCATGGATACAAAAGGGACATAAAATTTTAGTCAATGAACGAAGCAAGGTGGAATCCCAAATAGGTAGCTACAAGGATGAGTTGTTGTGTGACATCATGCGTATGGATGTTTTCCATGTCTTATTAGGCAAGCTGTGGCAGTATCATAGAGGAGCTATTAATGTCAATGGGAGAAATACCTACTCCTTTGAGAAAGGAAACTATAGGGATGTGCTATTGATATTGGAAGAAAAAGGAGTCAAATAGGATGGAGGCGTGAGTGTCTTAATGATGACCAAAAATGAATTTCTACAACAAGTCAAGCTAGAAGAGGAGGTGTAGTTCACTATAATTAGTAAGCCTCAAACTGTCCTTATACACAGAAATTCAAATGCGTTTCCTGTTGAAATTAAATCAATGTTAGATGAATTTTGATGTTGTGGTGGGCAAGTAACCCAATTCTTTCCCTTTCTAAGAAGAATTGGCAATGATATAGACTTAAATGTAGGAGCTAGTCTACCTAACAATGCAACTTATAGAATGACCCCTAGAGAAAATAAAGAAATCAAGAAACAAGTCAAATAGCTATTGGACAAAGGGCTGATAAGAGATAGCATGAGCCCTTGTGTTGTGCCAACTACCCTAAGTCCAAAAAAAAATGGAGGTTGGAGAATATGCATTTGTTCTCGGGCTATTAATAAGATAACCATCAAGTATATTTTTCCTTTACCCTGCATGGATGACATAATGGATTGTCTTAATGGTGCTACATATTTCTCCAAAATAGACATAAAGATCGAGTATCATCAAATTCAAATGAGAGAAGGGGAGAAGTGAAAAACAACCTTCAAAACCAATGATCACTTATACATGTGGTTGGTTATGGCCTTTGGCTTGACCAATGCACACAACACTTTTATGAGAGACTTATGAATGAAGTCATTAAATAGTTCATTGGAAAGTTTGTAATTGTTTATTTTGCCGATATCCTTCTGTATTGAAGAACTAAGAAAGAACACCTCACATTTTTAAAATTAGTAATGAGAAAATTCCAACAAGAAAAACTTATGATAAATCTGAATAAGTGTTCTTTTCCTAAAACCTCGCTTGTTTATTTACGATTTTTTATTTCTTTTGAAGGACTGACGATGGAGTCTAAAAAGGTAAAGTCCATTAGATATTGGCCTTCTCCAAAAACTATCCATGAAGTGAGAAGATTCCACTAATTGGCTATCTTTTACAAAACAAATATACAAGATTCCAACTGCATTTTCATGCCAATAATGTAAACAATTAAAAATAAATAGAAATGTTTTAGATAGGCTGCAACAACAGAAGAATCATTTAATTGTTGAAGAAGAAAATCACAAAGAACCCTATTTTAGTTTTTCCTGAATTCCCAAAAACCTTTCCATGTACAATGCGATGTGAGTGGAACAACTATTGGAGTTGTTCTTAGCTAAGGTGAAAATCTAGTTATGTATTTCAATGAGAAATTGAATGATACCAAATAAAATTATTCCACTTATGATAAGGAGTTTTATGCAATAATTTAGTCCCTCAATAAGTGAAGGAAATACCTTATCCCAAGATGTTTATTTTCTATGCAGATAACAATGCATTGCAATTTATAACCAAACAAGACAACCTAAAACAAAGAAAGACAAAATGGGTTGAGTATATGTAGAATTTTTTTTTTTGTTTTGAAGCATATTAATAGGAGTGTTAATAAAGCTTTCGGTGGTGCATGAAATGTTTAATTTTGTGGGAATTCCATGTTACCACTCTGAGATATGAGCATCTCCATGTATTTTATAAGGAAGATCTAGATTTCAAGGATATTTATGAAGCATGTGAAAACTCTGTGATCTAAGATCGAAGCCCATGGATTGAATATTTGGTTCAAGAAGGATTATTATTTAAGGGTAGCAAGTTACGAAATCCCTAGGGATGAGTGAAGGATAATTTGCTCAAATAGAAGAATAGTGTAGGACTTGTGAGTCAGATTGGCCATGACAAGACATATGCTCCATTAAGCTCTTTTTACTATTGGGTGGCCATGAGACAAGATGTCAAAAGGTTTGTGGATAGACAAAGACATTTCTAATATGAAAAACTCATACAACACAGTGCATGTCTATATCAGCCACTTCCCATACCTAACAAACCTTGGGAAGCCATTAGTATGGAATTTGTTCTAAATTTTTGAACAAATTAAAGGAGAAATGCCTTTGTTTTTGTAGTAGTGGATAGATTTTCTAAGTTGTCACACTTTATACCCCATTTAAAAACAAATGATGGTTCCCACATTACAATTTTTTTATAGTAAGTGGTGGGACTAAGTGGACTACCTAAGAGTACTCAGCGAGACCAAGACACCAAGTTTGTTAGAAATTTTTGGAGATATTATGGAAGAAATTGGGGACAAACTTAAAATAAAACTCAGATTATCATGCCAAAATCGATGGGAAGAACAAAGTTGTTAATGGAATCCTCGAGAATATATTATGTTGTCTATTTTAGGAACATAATAAAAAACGGGATCAAGTTATCTCATAACCTATGTTTTCCTATAATTATTCTCCTAATAGGAACACATGTAAAATTCGTTTGAAGATAATATATGGCTTGAATTAGTGGGGGATTTCTAAGCTTGGGAATCTGGGAAAATAACTAAATTAATGTGTTAATGTGGAAATGTGGAAGAGTTTGCTACAACAATACAAATGATTCATGAGTGGTTCCAAGGAAAACAACAAGATAGTCCTAAATATAAGAAGAGAGTTGATCTCAAGTGAAGGGAGCTGAATTTTGAAGTCCGCTAAATCATTGGAAGTAAAGGTTCCAAAAATGTGAGTAAAATAAGTTGAAGTTGAAAAATATTAGTCAAAAAATATTGTTCCCTTTAAATTTTTTAGGACGTTCTCACGAGATTCTTATGAGATTGAATTACATCGAGGCATAGGAATTTCTTCTATATTCAATGTTGTAGACTTGTACCCTCATCAAGAACTTAGAAAAGTGGCACAAAATGAACAAGACTGGATTCATTGGGAGACTCAATTACCTACAACCCAAAATCTACAAATGAAGAGAAGTCTTGACCAAAAAATCATCGAAAGAATGAGAAGAAAGATTTATTATGAAGAAAGAATTAGTACGAGTATTTGGTTAAGTGGAAAGGTTTTCTTGTTGAAGAAGAAATCTCTGTGGATGAAAAGAAGAGATTATGAAGCTTGGAAGGATTATTGCATAACTCATGGATAGGAGTCCACGGGACCTCTTTTCTGCTCAACCTTGATGCATCACTTGACTTCTATTTTTTTAAGAAAATTTCCTATGTAAATATCTATAAATTTTTGGTTATGTGTCCATTGAGGGAAAACTATACCAAATGTGTTGTTTTTGTTTATGTGTCCATGGAGGGAAAACTATACCAGATGTGTTGTTTTTGTTAATAAAGGTTTTTTTTTAAGGTACAATTACTTTGTTGGTTAGGAAGGGGCTCCTAAAAATAGGCTTAGTTGTCAATTTAGGAGAAGTTGTTGTTAGCTCCCTAATTGTCCTCACTGATGGATATTTTCTCTTTTCAAATTGTATAGATATGCATGTTTGAATGGCTCACAAGTCCATAGGTCAGAGAAAAGAAAGGTAACTATTTTCATTGTGTTTTAAATGATTTATCTCATGTTCTATTGCTTTACGATCTCCACATCTCGAGTTAACTCTTGTGGTCCATTGTTGACATAGAAAGTTCTACACAAAATATGATATCTACTTCTTACCAGTCACCAACCATCGAAATATTTGACAGAATAAATCTATGTTTGGTTATAAAAGGTGAGTGGAAGCTCTATTGAAGGGAGTTTAAAAATTTAATTTCGAATAATAATTCCTTAGGCAGGAGTCGAATTCCATTGATATACAATTCTCTATTTTATTCATTGTAAGTTGAAGTGATAGATAAGTAGTTGGAGTTCGTTCATCCAACATTTCATCAAATATGTCATTTTTACAAATAATTCCCGACCCTGGCCTCATGTGTAAGCCATCAAATAGTCGGTAGTCTCGACTATTAGTGTAGACTCCATGAGTAGTTCACCGAGCAACCCCAAACACAATTTGGGTTAGACCTGTTTTTGGGACTGACCTTGTATTAGAGAATAATGGAACGTTCCTACCTCAACCGGTTGGGGACTCTAATCCCATATTGAAAATTATGTGGACATTGGAAATTTTGCATGGGAAACTCTCTTCAGGACATTGTTAAAATATCCTAAAGAAGTGAAAAGGAGTCATAAGGGATTTTCCCTTGTGGATTTTATAGGACCGAGAGCACTTGAAGGTATTTTGATTTCTCTTTTGTATTAAGGAAACAAAGAAGGAGAATTACTTAGGAAACGACTGTACTACACCCAATCTTGAGTCTCTAACAATCTGATTTCCTTTTTTTTATCTATGGTGGAATTACTTAGGAAACCACTGCATTAAAACCCATCTTGAGTCCCTAACAATTTGATTTCCTTTTTTATCTATGGTGGAACAATATTGAAGAAGGTGACTAGTGAATCATAGGAAAATGACGAACCCTTATCTTCCCTAGAGAGGCATTGCTAACACCACCCCAATCTACTACCTCCACCCCCATCTACAACTGATTAGTTGTCTAGGAGGCATCACTAAAATGGATAAGAAACACTTTAGACAACTATTAAAAATTCCACACTCTGAAAAACGCAAGAAAATGGACTAGACACCCAATCTTGACAACCATACTTTAAAACCACTAAGTCATACACAAACCTGAAAACCAATGGTTGGAAAGCCACCAAATTGTCAAGTGGGACAACAAAATCCCCACAACCTGACAATATGAAACACAAGGCTATAAAATGCTCAAGAATAATTTCAAACTCAACTAAACTCAGAAGAATTACAAGACACAAAATAGAATGCACATACAAAGTTGTATGGCCATCTATAAGATAACAAAATTCTAGTATACCTCAACAAGAAAAACATTATCCTTCTCAAAACAACATAAACGTTATAGCTGAAGGCATCAGGAAGACTAAAACTCTATAAAAATAAAAATAACCCTGAGTACAAGGATAGCCTCATATCATTAAATACTACCAAAATTGAGCTATAAGGGACTAGAAATTAACCCAACAACAAAATCTGACACAAATATTGAAAATACCTAGCAAACAAATCCAACATAAGAAGTAAGAAATTTATACAAAACACCACTACTATCACTCTCGGCCTAGCCCATAACTGAAATTGAGACTCTCCACTAGAAATAAAACTCTAACATACATATAGCTTCTCTGCAACCATTGCACAATACCATCCACACACTCTCTACAAACTAAATTGTAATCCAACAAATGGAGGTCGAGGGTGTGCTCTCATTTCCACTCTCACATTCTCCTACAAACCACAAACACATCATAAATACCACCATTTAAAAACACAAGCACCACTAGTGTTTGTGCATGTAGCTTCAATACAACACCTATTGTCACCAACCAAGGGTTTAGTACTCGTTACAATTGGGAGGTAGTGGGAAAAACCTCCAATGACCCTGTCACATCAATTATAACATCCCCATTAGGGGAAGCCATATCATTTTCCACAAAAATCTGAAAAGAGCCTACGTACTCAAACAGAGAAGAGAGGAAAACTCATATATAATTTTGTTTCTTGATATTGACATCCCAAATTTTCCATAAAATCTACAACCATGTTTCACAATCGCTTGCACTGGAGGACTATTAGATATTCGAAATTTATGATCAATCCATGGATACTTCCAACTACACACTCCAACCTCCAACTTTTTTCCCATTTACCATGTGGTTTACAATTTATTAAGTGTTGGGCCCAATGGATAACAATTTGGGAATCCCCATCTAACTATAATAAACAATAACATTCTCGAATGGCTATCTTTAGTCCTTTTTCCAATGCCAGAAACTCCACCACATTATTGTTGATCGATACACAACTGTACGTGAATACCCTCAATGCTGAAGAATTACAATCTCTTAATACACAATCAAAGCCACCAAGCCTAGGGTTTCCTTCCGATGCCCCCATCAAAGTTTAATTTTATGAAACCTCTCGGTGGTGGAGTTTAATTTTATGGAACCTCCCGGTGCTAGAGTGAATGATAGTTGTGATTTGATACTCATATCCATGAACGATTCCTTACAGGGGAAACACATTATTTATTTCAACTCTACTTTGCTTAGAATCCTCACCTTAATGTTATCATCCTTCCAATCATTTGTTGACCACGATACTCATGACATCTTTAATAGTTGCTACCTTCCTTATTTTATTCTTAAATATTCTCGCATTTCTCTCCTTCCACAAATTCCAAATAATGAAGCCTCTAGCTGCGATCCATGCCATATTGACTATGGGATTCAGAAACAAGGATGTGTTCGAGTGGCAAAGGGATGGCACTAAATATTCTTTCTTCTTACTATCATGTTCAAAAAACAAATTAAATAATAGACCATACTTTGACAACAAACAAGCAAGGGTTTAGCAAGTTCTCCATGGCCTCTTTCACTCAACTACAAATAAAGTGAAGAGAAGGTCCTTTAAAAGCTTTTTTATTAATACAATCCAAAGTGAGTATTCTGCGTCTTCCCACCAACCATAGGAGAAGTGATACTTTAGGCCATAACATTCTAGCTATTATTTAACCAAATTATTATTTTTTCTAGGCTTATATGACCTACAAGAAAGGAATATGCTTCATTTAGAGTGTACATGGAAATAGGTTTCAAGTCCCATTTATGTTTATCCTCATCTTGCGTAATTCATCTATTTCTTTATAACAACACCTACTTCATACTTTCCTATGGCAACTCCATGTGTAGCAAAGGCCAATCTTCTTTTAATTTCCTCTAGTAACATAGCTTTGAGTATTGTGATATTTTCCAACAATCCACTTCCTTAACCCCTCCCAAAAAAGTGGTTAAATCTTTCAAATTTCTAACTTCTTCCCTCTCTTTCATTTCTGGGAGTTGCTACCAAGAACCATCCCAAAAAAATGCAATCTCTCCATTCCTAATCTCCCAAGAAGCATATTTTTTGATAATATCTTGATTCTCCTAGCCACACCAACATAGAGTCGACCCTAACATTTCTTATATCTCAAAGACTCCTCTTGAGACATGAGAGGGGCATATTTCCTTCACCATATTTGTTTCCATAGTTTTTTTCCTTCAACACCCATATCCACCATAATTTAGAGCCTAAAGGTGCACTTAACGGTTTTGGGTCTTGTAAGCCAAATCCCCTAGCTAGCTTAGTCAAACAAAGTTTCTCCTATGCCACAAGTGACCATTTCATCATCTTAGTAGACCCCTGCAACAAAAAGACTCTCCACGTGGAAATAATATCCTTCCAAATGTATAATCTACATTTGGCATTCTAGAATGGAGTGAAGCACCAACTTGATTAGCATTAATCTCCTTGACAAATTAAAAGTTTGAAGTTTCCTATTAGTGATTCTAATGGTGAGGTTCTTGAGAAGGTCTTGCCAACATGATTTTTTTTTTGGATATAGAACCAAGGGCACCCCCAAATAATTAGAAGCTAGAGAAGCTAAGAGAAACTCCATCACTCAAGACAAATGATGTTGAACTTATTCATTGAAATGGGAAAATAAAATATTTGATTTATCATATTAATTAACATACTTGAAGCTTCCATAAAAATTGGAAGCAAATAATGAATTTCTCTTGCTTCTCTAAGATTATGATGGCGACATAAGAAAACATCATCTATGAATCATTTATGAGTCACAAGGACGTTATATCCAAATAAATGTAGCCCCCTAGTCAACACTGTGGAATAGGAATCTTTTAGAATCATCCCATCCTATTCATAGCCAAAAGAAACAAGAAGGGAGAGAGCACCTATCCTTCCCTAGCCCACAATATAGGTTAAAACTCCTAGAGGGAGATCCATTAATCAAGCTAGAAAAAAAGAGCATGGAAATGATATATCTCACATAAAGAAATACACAAGAACCAGAATCCAAATGCATCAAAGAATTCTAAGAAATAGTCAAAATTGATCTTATCATAATCCTTAGACAAGTCAATCTTTAACATCATACATAGCTTCTTCTCACTCTAGTGAATGTATAATTTCATGGGCTGTAATAATTCCATTTGATATCTCACAACCCTCCACAAAGCTTATTTGTTTAGGTGAAATAAGAACCTTCAATAAAGGATTCAATCGATTAATGATGGTAAAGGAAATTATCTTGTAATTTGCATTGCATAATGCAATGGGTGTGAAATTGCTTGGGCCTTCATATTTCCATCCTTGGGAACTAAAGAGATAAAGTTGGTGTTTAGCCGCCCACATCCATTGAAGATTTCTAGATTCCTCCATAACCTCATGAATCTGTGTACTTACAAAAACCATGTATGCCTTGTAAAAACTAGACCCGAAGCCATGTGGATGAGGCACTTTGTTTCTAGGCATCACCATTATCATGTCCGTAACTTCTTGAAACACGATCTTGCTCATAAATGCTTCATTCTTCTCTCTAGTTACAAACCTAGGAATGCATCCCATGATCTTATTAGTAACTGGTAACCTATTATGAGGAAATTATGAGAACACATCCTTAAATTTTCCAAACCATTTGAATCTCATTATGTTGAAGTTTCCAAACCATCCCTTCTCCTGAGCAAAAAAAAATGATTAAGATGTATATCCATTATCATGGATTAATGAAGAAACCTAGACTTCTTCTCACTCTCCCTTAACCATTCAACTCTCAACTTTTGCCTCTATATTTTTAATTACACGTTAATATTACAGAAATGTTTATTTATAACCTACAATGAATTATTATTAATATTATTAATGTTAATATTATTATTATTAATGCAACATAGTAATTTTATATTAAAAATTTAAATAAATATATACTTTCCCTTTTATTGGTTTATAAAGAAGTAAATTGAACCTTGTTATTTTGGTACTTATTTCTATTTTGAGATTGACAGATATTTTTATTCTAGTCAAATTTATATATAATACACATCCTTTCCGTGTGGTAATATCAAATGTGGTATTAATAATAATTAATTGGTATGAATATTCAATAAATTATTTATGTTTAATTTTTGACAGATACTTTTTGAAAATTAAATAAATAGATATTTAACTCTCAAAGGTGAAATAATATAAGATTTAATATTATATTTTTTTTAATATTCTCTCTCTAAAAATTTTAAAAATTATTATTAGTTCCTTTAATGATACCAATATTTTATTTATGGCTTAGAGTTGGCCACTAAGGTGGGAGGATTTAAAATCTTCCCTCCTAGTGGGGTTGGTATATATTAAACTAACCAGGGAAAAGTGAGTGGAGATAGTTAAAACTAAACAAACATGTGATATGATCATATTTTCTAATGAATAGCCAACTCCCCATATATATATATATATATATTATATCGAGTTGGCATTCCACTCATCAGCCCTCATGCTTAGGTTGTTAGAATCGACCTCTCTTCTGAGTCCATATATCAACAATAGTGACATGGTTCCACAAATATTTAATTATATTTAAACATAAGAACCATGATCAACCATGTTCACTCATGGTAAATGATAGTCGACCATAGAGAAAAATTTTCAAACAAGCTCATTGTGATCAAGGCATAGCAAGGTAAAATATGGTCAAAATTTTCAAACATAGTGTATTATGTTCAACCAAAGTCAAACTAGCTCTAAAATGCTAAGCCATGGTCAACCTTCACAAAGCATAGCCAACCATTGTGAGCCATGGTCAACCCTTTTTACCATGGTGAACCTTCTTCAACCATAATCAACTCTTTTAACCATGGCCAACATTCTTCAACTATGGTGAATCCTTGTCAACCAAAACTTAAACATATTTAAGCATAAACAAGTATGATCCCCAAATCATGTCCCTATACCATCAACTATCATAATAACATTAAAAATTGTCAATAAACACAAAATATGTCGAAATTCAAAATTTATCAATTTAATCAAGGAAAATTCAAATTGAGAATTTCTTTCTCCATTTTTCAACACTCTCTTTCAGCAAGAATGGGATTACCGACCACCCCTATCCTGCACCTATGGAACACAAATTTATCTCTTCAAAAAGTTTTTTTCAAACATACCAGCATCTTGTTCCTTTATCAATGTAGTGGAGCAACATTATCCACTTTTTCACACATTCCTGTAAATGGAGATACTAGATATCTATATGCTTGGATTGATTGTGAAATACAAGATTCTGAGTGGTTTGATGCAACTCTTATTATCAAAATAGGTCACAGTTGCATCCATGATCTCTCCAAACAGTCCAACAGGTATCTTTCTCATCCATATTACCTCACATGTTGCTTGACCTGTAGCCATGTATTCTACTTTTGTTGAGTTGAACACCACATATATTTGCTTCATGTTGTACCTCGAAAACAACTACAAACCCAACACTGAAAATTCCAGGTGATGTACTATTTTTCTCTCATGGACTTCGCACCCAATATGTATCTATGAAGCCACACAACTTCACTCACTTTGCCTGTCTATACCATAGTCCAAACTTGGTAGTGCCTTTGAGGTACCGTAAAACATACTTAACTTCCTTCCAAAATAATTTGGTTATTTTAACTATAACTTGCCGTAGTTGGTTTACCGCATAGCACATATATGGTGATGTGTCCACAAGATACATGAATTAGCCCACTAGTTGTTGATAAATGGTAGAATCCACTTCTTCACTTCAAGTGACATCCTCTTTCCTCGAGTTGTTTGCTAGAGGTTTCTCCGTGGGTTTACATCTCTCCATTGATACTCTGTAGTATCTCATTTCCATACTTTCCTTGAGAGACAAACAATTTGTATCATCTTCCCATACTTTCAACCAGAGGAGGTACTACATGATACCCATGTCCTCCATTTCAAATAAGCTTGCAAGGTCCTCCTTGCAAGATCTGATTAGTTTCTCATCACTAGTTAAAATCAAATGAACAACCTATGTGACAATAATAGGAGATTTACCTTCTACCAAGATGTGATTGAGGTTTGCACCCGCTTCAATTTTTGTGAAGCTCAAACCAGTGAGATAACTATCGATCCTAGTGTACCAAGCACACAATGCTTATTTGAAATCATACAATGCTCGCTTGAGTCTACACACATGAACTCTTGTTCACATGTCTCAAAATCTTTTGGTTGATTGATGTACGCCTCCTCAATAACCCTATTGAGAAATGTAGTTTTTACATCCATCTAGTGGATCTTCCATCCCATTTCCATAGCGAGAGCAAGAATTGATCTAATAGATGAGTACCTTGCAATAGGAGCAAAGGTATCCTCATTGTCAATTCTTAAATTGATATATTTTTGTCTTAATTGTTAATTGTCTTAAATGTGTTTAGTCTTAAGTGACCATTGTCTTAAATATAAAGTTTTTTCTTAAAATATTTTCTTCTCAAATTGTTTTTGTCTTAAATATAAAGGTGTCTTAAAATAATTGTCTTAAAGTGTTTTTGTCTTAAATATAAAGTTTTGTGTTAAATATTTTTGTTTCAATCTATTTTTGCCTTGAATATAAAATTTGTCTTAGACTATTTTTGTCTTAAATACAA
>APFE030125773.1:57371-83553 GCA_000404065.3 Pinus taeda | reverse complement strand
CATTTATTATTTAAATCTTCAGAAAAGTATTTAATTGATATAACGTACTATAAATATAAAATAAAAACGTGAATATCTCAAATCTAATAAATAAAGCTGTAGTTATGCATCTATCGAATATCTATTTTTATTATTTAAATTTTATACATTAAGATTCAATATCTTACTTTCTCTGTTATGTAAAACGTTATTATTTAGATTTAATGTAGTGTCAATGTCATCTCTCTGGTAAGAATCTATATTGAAGTAACAAAAGAAATTGAATTTATTGTATAAGGAGTCAGTCACTATTTTAGGTTTGCATCAGTTCAGTTTTTGTGAAACCTAAACTGGTGAGATAATTGTCGATCCTAGTGTACCAAGGACACAATGCTTATTTGAAACTATACAACACTCGCTTGAGTATGCACACATGAGACTCTTGTTCACATGTCTCAAAATTTTTTGGTTGATTCGATGTACACCTCATCCTCAATAATCCTATTGAGAAATGTAGTTTTTACATCCATCTAGTGGATCTTCTACCCCATTTGCATAGTGAGAGCAAGAATTGACCTAATAGATGAATACCTTGATATAGGAGCAAAAGTATCTTCATAGTCAAGTCTTAAATTGATATGTTTTTGTCTTAAATGTGTTTAATCTTAAGTGGCCATTGTCTTAAATATAAAGTTTTTGTTAAAATACTTTTGTCTCAAAATATTTTTGTCTTAAATATAAAATTGTATTAAAATAATTTTGTCTCTTACCAAATATTTCTTTTATCTTAAAAAATGTCTTAAAAGTATTAGAATGTTTTGATATAAAGGCTAAAACGTGTGTGAATACATTATTTGAATTTTCTAAGGTTGTAATCAATATCATGCCTCACTAGTGTGTAGGGTTATTATTTGAAATATCAGGAGCGTGGGGCTGGTAAACAATAGCTTAAATCTGTAGTAAATGTCAATATTATATGAGCGAAAAGATTCAGAGAAGATCAAAATGTCATCTCAAATCATATTTTGAGGAATATTCTCTATGAGGACAATGTCAAGTAATGTCGGCCGGTCGTGATACACATCGATAGTATCAGTAAAACCTCAAAGAAGAAAACGTGCGTAGATCGAATACCCGGAAGTTAATGGACTATCTTGCACAAAGCAATCATTCCATTTTATCTTTTCACAAGTGGCTAAATCGCATGCCCAATACATCAAGATTTCTAATCAGAAGATGATGGACTATCTCACACAAACCAATTATAGCATGTTATCTTTACACTTGCGCCACACTGTCATGATATGCTTGGCCTTACGGGTGGACGTGACATGATTCTTTATCTGGTATTTCTAGGAAAATTTATGGATGTCCAGTAAAGTTTTCCTGAGTCGAAGGCCGAGCACTACTTTACACGAATATTGTTTCGAAGTTTGTTTTTTACGCGCACTGATCATACTCTGAGAAGACGTGCATTCTTATATATATCATCCATTTGCATGGAAGAAGTACGATTGCAGGCTAAATGGGTACCTTGAGCATCTTCATGGAATCGTTTTATGCTTTCCTCCTCCTAGGGTTTTCAGATTCTATCAGTGAAATTATTAGCCTAAGATGGTTTTTTTTAGCAGTAGTCTAATCAGGCTTTTTCTTGCTTTGAAAGTTATGGAAATTTAGGTCATATTTTGATAAAACCCAGGGCATTTGCTAAATCCAGGTTATAGCTGTTAAAATTTAAGATTTTAGTTGTTCTAGAAGTTTTGATTGTGCTGAATCTATTTCAACCATTAATTTAAAATATTTAGATAAAATCTCCTAAGGCTTTTTGTAAATCTAATTTATAGCTGTCAAAATTCAAGATTTTAGGTGTGCCAGAAATTTTTGATAATGCTGAATTCATTTCAGCCATCAATTCAAAGACTTTATAAATTCAAGTCAATTTGAACAATGCTCTCCATTCCTCACCTCCCTAAGCTACTCATTCAAACCTCTCAAACTACTCATTTTTTAGTTCACAAACCAAAGATATTATATATTAATTTAGCCTTCAACTTTAACCATGAAGTTAAAAATTAAATTATTAGAATTATTTATTATGAAGGGCGAATGTTATGAAATGAATTAATGTAAAAATTATAATGAAAGTCCGCGATCACAGGATGCTCTTATTGGCTGGGAATATTATATAATTTAGTGAGTACCCTAAAATGATCATCAAATTAGTAGAATTATTATTATTATGAAGCGGGAATGTTATGAAATGAATTAACGTAATAATTATAATGAAAACCCGCGATTATTATTATGAAGCGGGAATGTTATGAAATGAATTAATGTAATAATTATAATGAAAACCCGCGATCACAGAATAAAAAAGTACAGGAGGCTCTTATTGGCTGGGAATATTATAAAATTTTGTGAGTACCCTAAAATGATCATCAAAGCTCACCATCTCATAAATATAAGGGATGTTGTATCATAAGGGATAAGTTTTGTGCATTAATCTTTTTTGGGTGATTTTTTAGTTCACAAACCAGAGATATTATATATTAATTTAGTTTTCAACTTTAACCATGATGTAAAAAATTAAATTATTAGAGTTATTATTATTATTGTGAAGGGGGATGTTATGAAATGAATTAATGTAAAAATTATAATGAAAGCCCGCGATCACAGAATAAAAAGTACAGGAGGCTCTTATTGGCTGGGAATATTATAAAATTTAGTGAGTACCCTAAAATGATCATCAAAGTTCACCATCTCATAAAAAAATATAAGGGATGTTGTATAATAGGGATATTGGGTTTTGTGCATTAATTTTTTTTGAGTTGTTTATAACGCGACTTTTTGGAGATTCCGGTGACGGAATCCGGCGGAAGAAATTGAGGTTAAATCTTGATTTGCTGTAGTTAAAATGGTTTTTTAACTGCATATTTGGATTCAGCACCCTGAAAAACCCCTGGGACGCTTTGATTGTACAGAAACTAGCTATCAAACTTGCCATTCCAATAAATTGCTGCCGGATTTTGACCGAAAAAAACCACCGAAAAAGCTTTCAAAAAGTCGCATTATATACAACTGCTTTTTTCAAAAAGTTGCATTATAAACCACTGTTTTTTTTTTTGGGTTTGAAAATTAGCGAGGTAAGAAATAAGAATTCAAATTAAGTCAAAGTTCTAATAATTTTTTGTGGCACTACATCGACTCAGACTTCGATTTATTTTTTTAAAACCGATATATAAATTTTGAATTATAATATAACTCTCATAAAACATGAATGTATTCTCAAACTCTTTTTTTAATTATCATATCAGTTTAATCAAGCACCGTTTCGATAAATAACAAATGCCGACATGATGACATTATAGAAGGAAATTTTGAATATTACTGTTTTTATGAATATTGTAATAGTTTTTGGTCAAACTTGTTTGGGAGTTTATTTTTTAAACTTTTTTATAATATAACATTACACATTATTTTTTAAAACTAATTTAATTTATTTAAGTTTAATTTGATTAGTCATTAAATTCAACATGTTATTGACCTTTGCTTTGATTAATGTGCCTACTATCTCTATTAATTAATCACAAATAATAGATCATATGAAGGTGTAAAATAAGCATTTATAATATAATTTGTTTTGAAAAAGTGATAAAATTATTACTAATAGCTACAATCATTTTATATTCCTTTATTACAATTTGAAATGATTATTGAAAATCACATATGTAATTTGGAAAGATTTATTAATGGTATGTTGGAGATATATTTTTATTTTTACATTATATTTTCAAGGGGTAGAGGTCACTTAGGTTTTTGTGGGAACTTAAAGGCATATGATAGATTTTACAATATTAATAAAATAAAGCTATTGAAAATAATAAGGTGTTTGTAATAAGAATATATATAAAATTTATCATATTTGAAAACCAAGTATAATAGAAATTTATGATAGGACTTCTATACTAAGGTCTAATAATAAGATTTTAGTAACACCATATCCACAAACTATAAAAAGCCAAATGTAAACTATTAATAATTATTTTTATATTACAATACAAATAATACTCATTTACAAAATTATTAATGCATTTAATTACAATTTAAAATTAATCCATGCATTTTTAATGTTTTCTGCCTTAATTTAAATATATTTAAATTAAGTGAGAAAGACTAACTATCTAACGCTGATTTAAGTATTGGCTGAACTTTTATTTTCATCTTTACGAGATCCTGTTCATGGACACATTGCTTATTGCATTACCTCCTACCCAGTGCTTTTCTTTTCTGTTTGGATTCATGCTTATTCCTGGCAAGTGCGTGCCATCATATACGTACAATGTATGTTGGCCGCTGATGCTTGACATGACATTGTTTCGCTTTTTGTGCTATAACTATTTTCCTGCTTTTTGCTTCAAGGGCCGGGCCAATAGTTGGGATAGGTCGATTTAAACTAATTTTGGCCTATACTAATTTTGATCTTCTCTCCGTATTTTTAGAGAACAAAGTTTGTTGTACTTTAGAGGCAATAAAAGACCGACAGAATTTAGTTGTCATACCTCAATCTGCCCATCGCTGCAGATGAGAGTTTACAATACTGCAAATTCTGGTAAAACTTATATGGACACTGAAAGAATATATATAAAGTCATAGAGAGGTCCAGTTTGGTGTCATCTTTCACAGATTTGGAACCAATCACATTCCTTTCTGAACAATATACTGATATTATATTGCTTCCCACTGCGATACAGGAATGGTTTCGTCATGACATAAAGCTCGTTTAATCTTGTTACGAAATCTTTATGTCCAATGGACAAAAATTTGAAAAGGTTAATAGTATTCTATTTTTAGAAGCTCAATGAATTTTATAACGACGTTAAATTGAATACAGCAGGCGAACAACATATCTGAACGGAAACGACCACAATATGGACATAGATATTTTCTCCATAAATCAATTTTTTCTACATTTTATTTGATGTAAAGATAAACCAACATCTTCCTCTAATGTATTTTTAATTAATAGTATTTAAATTTGATGGGACGGTTGGAAGTTAGAGGTAATTCTGCTGGAAATTAAACTCTTCAAGAGGAGGTCAAGCTCGACAAAGCTTCCCGATATCCTCGTAAAAGCATCCCATAAGTTGTCAGCTTGTTCTTCCATATAGTGAAATCAACTGAATAATAATTATGATTCATAATTAATCATAATATTCAAATTTATATGTTCTAACATTGCTAATATGATAAATAATATTCATGTTCATAATTATGGTTAGTTGTATTATAATAAATTACAGTTGACTATCCTCAACTATGTTCAAAAATGTTATACATGGATCAAATTTTCTGAGGTGTAAATCACTTTTATAATGCAAAACTTGTAAAAATCTTTTCATATCCTCTCCATAGTGATCCCTTTATATATAAGAAAATTTTCATTATTTAAATTTTTGAATTTATAAATGGATGTAATGACTTGAAAGTGTTGTTGCATGGTTTAAAATTGCAATTCGAACATACATTTCCTAGATTTTCCCAAGAAATTGACCAAAAGTAAAAATGTAAAGGGCTAAAATGGTCAAATACTGAATTATTTGAAATAATTTTTAACAATATTTTTTTATATATATTTTTCTATATAATACCTACTATAATTCTTTCTAAACTATATATAATAAATATATAGATGACACTGAGATCTTTGAGATACTTTATTTATGTATGACATTGTACATATGTTTTTTTTGTTATTAATGTATTTTTAAATACATGTTCTTTCCTTTTGTAAATTAAGATGATTGTATTTCATCATCGAAACAAGTTTACATACTTGTTCATATATCTTACCTTAGCATTAATTTTGTTGAACAACACATCTAGTAATTAAGGTCATAAACTCAAAAACCTTAGAATCCTAATTACGAAGCCCCAATGTCATAAAACCTCATAAGAGATCATTCAAAAAAGTATATGTATGACCCAATCAATAAAAGTAACATAGATTAGCAAATTGAGCTTAGGCCACCATTAAGTACAATAAAGCCACCAAGATGATCATTCAAAACAACTTGCCAAACATAATGCTTCACTATAAATAGAGGGTCAATCAACGAAAATAACAAAGATAAAAAAAATTAACCTAGGCCACCATTAAGTGCTCCTAAAAAACCACACATATGTAAACCGTAGAGGAAATAAACCATTAAGTGAATCACCTAACTCTAGGCATATTAACACAACAAACAATGATTTCCAATTGAGTCTAAACCAGCCTTAACTCATGCAAACACAGCACCAATCATCTCAACATTAGCACATATCACCTCGCTCCAACTACAATATCTAGTAAACAAAATGAATAGAGACCCCCACTCATATATCTCACAATTATTGGAGATTCTAATTCCAACCATTTATTAGTTGTCAAAATCATCCCTTCAAGTGTATTAGTTCAGTTGAGGTCAGTTTAAGTCGAGTTTAACTAGAGTCATTTGTTACTCATGTTTCCAATTTAATCTTATTTAACTTATTCGTAATACTAAGAAGAGTAAATTCTATACTCCATGTTTTGTTCTCCTCAATTTTTATCATGACATAAGAGGATCACGTAACATAAGACTCGATAGAGAGCAATGATTCATATCTTTTGGGCTTGCAAAGAAGAAGATAAGCTGGTTTGTGTAAGACTCCTCAACGTAGCAACTCATGCGAAGAGAGAGAAATGGAGAGAATAGGTGAGTCTACATAAGAGTCTTTGAGAGAGAAACAAAAGTCCTCAACGCAGCAACTCATGTGAAGAGAGAGAACTGGAGAGAATAGGTGAGTCTACATAAGAGTCTTTGAGAGAGAAACAAAAGTTTGAAGAAACGTAGAAAGTAGCAGATGTTTGAAGAAGCCTAGCGTGAAGAGAGAGAGCTAGTTCTGAAGAAGAAGGCTGAGATTTTTTTTTTAAATCAAACTAATCCACTTTCATTATTAATGCAACCTAGAGGTTCAAAGAAAGCGTTAAGCATTACTAACACCACTAAAAAGGATAAATAGTTGTGTTATTTTCAATTCCTTACACACTTCTCTCCCTAACGTGCATTCTCTTTAATACACAGAGAGTTAGGTTACCAAAAGTCCACAATGTCTAGTTTCTTTGTAAAAGTCTATAGCGACCATTTTACTTCGTAAATTTCAAAATGTCTAAGAAAAGTACCTTGAAGCCCATTGGATGAATGAAGCACGAAACATAAATTTTCACAACGCAGAAGGGCTAAAGGTAACCACTATATCTACAGGTCAATTAGTTTGTTGAGCTACATTTTGTGAGCACTCAACAAATGGGAAAAACCAACTGGGTGATGTTTGTGAAGAAGTCGTAGAAGAAAGAGAGAAGGAGCACGTAGATGCTCAAGAAGCCGAGTGTGCACAACTATAAGTGGATGAAATTTTGATGATTCCAGCAACAGAGCTTGTTAATAAAAATCTAATAAATTGAGCAATAGAGGTTGCTCATGAAAATCTGGTGAATCCAGCAAGAGAGCTTTCTCATAAAATTATGGCGAACCGAGTAATCAAGCTTGCTCATGATAGTGAAGCTTCCATTGGAGTGGTTAATGATATGATGAATCCAACAATTAATATTTCTGATGCAAAATTTGATGAAGAATTGTTGGCTAATTATGAATGGTTGTTGGTGATGCAACAAAATCATGATATTATTATGATGTTATTTGTTCAGATAACCCCACTTGAATTTGAAAACCAGGTGGAGGAAAAATTTCTTGCAGCAACATAGGTTAGTACAGAAGTGGAAGAGACAGTGATAGAGACATAGATAGAGATAGAAGCAAAGCCAAAGCAGGAAGCCCAAAAGGAGAAAACAGAGAGAGAGGCAGAAGGAGAGCTTGATGTACAACAAGAGAAAGCTCTGATTGCAGATCAAAAGGAACAAAACCAATTTGGTTTTGCAAATGTTTTTAAACTTACAATTGATTTCCAATGTGCAGGCATATAGAATGATTCTGAAGAAGAATTAAATTTCCTTGAGGCATGGCTTGCAATACCATGCATTGAGAAAGTCTACACAAAAGTTACAGAAATCAGCCTTGAAGACAACTTGGATGATGAACAAATTAATAATTTTTTTAGGTATTGGGGTCGTGAAGAGATGCAGTTGTATTATGGTGTTATTTTGCAGCAAATTGATGATGAAATTCACAATAAATAAGATAATACAAGTTTTTTTTTTGCAGAAGTCCAGGATATGTTTATAGACACCCTCGAATAATGGAATACCTGCACTAGCAAATGAAGAAACTAAGGTTTGAAGGATAAAGCAAAGAGAAAAAGTTGAAACAATTTAGAGGCTACAGAATGTGGAAGAAGAGAATAAGAAAAGAAAATGTAGTCGAAGTCAATCTTTTTAAATTGTAAATGAGCAGGTATCTTAATTAAATATTTTATGTGGATGTAATTAAAGGAGAGTGTTGGAGATTCTAATTCCAACCACCTTTTAGGTGTCAAAACCTTCCATCCAAGTGTCTTAGTTTAGTTTCACTAAGTTCATTTTATGTCAAGTTTCACTCCACTCATTTATTACTGGTGTTTCTAATGTAATCTTATTTAAGTCATTCGTAATACTCAAAATAGTAAATACTATGCTCCACGTTTTGTTCTCTTCAATTTCTATGAGCAACCAAGAAGTGTCCATAATTCATATAGAGAAACTTAATGGGATTCAAAACCCATATAAATGATCAACTAATCAACTAATCCATAATCTCACAAAAAATAAGAACACAAAATTGATTCCCCACAATATAGGCATCATGATGTCAACCATAACGAACAATCAATCCAACTCCAAATAAACTTATCCCTACATTATTAAAACATAATAGGAAACACAACCGAGAAAAGGCCTTGTTGGTTAGACTAGAGACCATCAAAAATGAGCTTGTTGGTTAGAATGGGCACCCATCCGAAATGAAAGACCAAAACCATGGAAACCACCCAACTCTAATCATGGTCTCAAGAGGAAATTATGTCTAGCGATTGACTTAGTGGCCTATAATTATCAACTATTAGAATCAATCACCAACCACTCTATGAGCCTTTACTTGGAACAAACCAGAATCAAGGATATTTAGGGAAAACCTTTGATTACAAAGTATTCTTTTAATATACTCCAAATAGAAAAAGACATTATAGACATTATAATTCTCCACCCACTTTTCCTTGAGGACTAAATGTCAAGTGAGTTAACATTTGCTAATGTAAAGTTAATGAACTCACGCATTATTCCTTCTCTCCCTTGGTATTCCCAAGGTCACGAGTCACCATGCAACTCTTAATATGAATGCTATTGGTGATGCACACTCATGTAGGAGCATCATTCCATTGTTCTTTCTTTCTTTCTTTTTTAATTCCTATGTATATATTTGTATAGTTTTTCTTATATATCCCTTAAGGGACAACTATACCAAATGTCTTTTCCCTATTTGTAGACATGTCCCTTTTAAGAGACAATTTTTCTTGTTAGTTAGCAAGGGGCTTCTAAAAACAAGTCCAGTTGCCAATTTAGGAGAAACTCCTATTAGTACCATACTTTCTAGAAACAAGTCGAGATGCCAATTTAGCAGAAGCTCCTCTTAGTAGACTACTTGTTACCACTGATGAATATTTTCTCTTTTCAAATTGAATATATATGTATGCTTGAAGGCCTCACAGGTGTGATGGTCAGAGAAGAGAAAACAAGAACCATTTCCATTGTGTTATGCATGGCTTATATCATGTTCTATTCTTGTCTAATCTTTGGATCTTGAGTTAACTCTTGTGGTTAATTCTTCGCTTAAAAAGCTCTACCCAAAGTCCTTATTCAATGAAGTGAAAAGGACAAGAGCATATTTATTACAATCCCCAATCAATGGAAATATGTATGGTAGAGTAAATCTTTGTTTTGTTAGAAAATTTGAGGATAACCTATGTTGAATGGAGTTTAAAAATTTAATTTTGATTGAATAAAATTTTGCTCATGATTCTAGTTTTATTAATATATAATTCTCTATTTTTTTAACACAATGTAGACTACATCCATGGAACTATAATATACAATTTTATATTTAAATTAAGTTGAAGTGATAGATAAATACTTGGAAGAAAGCCCTCCAACTATTTTTCCATTCTATCAATTAGCAAATAAAGCTCGACATCGACCTCATCTGTAGTCCATCGGATAGTCAACAGTCAAGGCTATTCACACAGTACTTGGTAACTAGGTCAGTGAGTGAACTTGACCTCAATTTAGTTCTAAGCTTTAGTTGCGAGTGATGATTCATTACAAAATGATGGAAGGTTTGAACCCTGAATTTTCAGGTAGTGCCAACCGATCTTACAAATAGTGTGACTTTCAAAACTATATATGAGCAGCTCTCTTTGAGGCATTGCGAAATTTCCTAAACAAAACAAAAGGAGCGAGAAGTGGTTTTCACTGATGGAATTTGCAGGATTAAGAGCGATTGAAGGTATTTCAATTTATTTTTTTATTGTGCGTTAAGGAAACAATGAAGGAAAATTACTCATGCAACCACTGCATTAATTTTGGTATCAAAACATGTCCTTGAGCTCTAAGAAAAAAAGTCATGTAACGATAAGTAGAGTTGAAAAGTTGACAAGGATCGTGCTACTAGTATGCCTCCTAAAAGAGGAGGCTGATGAAGGACTAAAACTTACGATGACGGGAGATTGGAGTTGAGGTGTATCGAAGCAATAATGGAGGCTATGGAAACTACCCTAAGATGAAAATATGATCGAGGCGACATTAGTGAGAGTGAGGATACTAGTTTTAAAGAAGAGGTAGATGGAGCTATAGAAAGAGAGTAGCAGGAAGAGTAACTAATTAAGCTGGTTACCAAGGTCAGGTACACACTAAAGATGGAAGTGTTGTTATATAACGGTACTTTGAATGTAGAGAAGATGTTGGATTGTATCAAAACTTTAGACAAATATTTTGATTATTAGAATGTTTAGGATGACTAGAAGGTAAGTATGATGTGACTAGGTTAAGAGTAAGTGCAACACTATGGTGGGATGAGTTAGAGGAAGATCAAAGAGAAAGAGAAAATAAAATATTAAATGTTGGGATAGGATGGTGGAAAATTTCAAGAGAAAGTTTATGGCCAAGGATTGCAAGTTGAATTTGTTGAGGTAGGTACACAATTTGAAACAAAGGTTGATGACATTGAAATAATACACATAATAATTCTAGAGGCCAAATATTAGAGTAGGTCACATAGAGGATAGTGTGGAGAAGGTGGCTAGGTACATACATGACCTTATGGTTTTAAATTCAAGATGAAATCAACCTGTTACCCTTCAATACTATGCACGATGCCTATCATGCAACACTTAGGGAAAAAGAAAACTTGGTGAGGAAGCAAACCCAACATAGAAGAGGAAAAGGTCTATCTAGACAGAAAGGGTGTCTCAATAGGGGAAGATCCCAAACTCCAAGAGAATAAGGAGGAGTTCAGGCACTCAATCTCGAGGAGGAGGAGAATAAAGGGTCTTGATATTTTTTCAAGAGGTAGAGGAAAACACAAAGATGTCAGATGCTACATGTATGTGGAAATACAAATCTATGATGGAACTATCCTAAAAATAAATCAATAGGCCAGAGAGGAGTGCATGTTGTAGAAGATAGGAATTAGGTATCAACAACAAAAGTAAAGGAGGAAACCCATGAAGTAGGTGAGTCTTTAATGCATAGGCTAGAAATTTGTTTAGAATAATTAGCAAGGCTAAAGGAAAATGTTGCAAAGTAATTATTGATAGGGAAAACACTCTTAACTTGGTTTCTATGGAAATGGTGGAGCAATGGGGCTACAGAGGATGACACACCCCACTCCTTACTCCATGGCATGGATACAAATGGGACATAAAATTTTAGTCAATGAACGAAGTAAGGTGGAATCCCAAATAGGTAGCTACAAGGATGAGTTGTTGTGTGACATCATGCGTATGGATGTTTTCCATGTCGTATTAGGCAAGCTATGGTGGTATCATAAAGGATCTAGGAATGACAATGGGAGAAATACCTACTCCTTTGAGAAATGAAAGTATAGGGATGTGCTATTGAGATTGGAAGAAAACGGAGTCAAAGAGGATGGAGGCGTGAGTGTCTTAATAATGACCAAAAACGAATTGCTACAACAAGTCAAGCTAGAAGAGGAGGTGTAGTTCATTATAATTAGTAAGCCTCAAACTGTCCTTATACAGAGAAATTTAAATGAGTTTCCTGTTGAAATGAAATCAAGGTTAGATGAATTTTGATGTTGTGGTGGGCAAGTAACCCAATTCTTTCCCTCTTTAAGAATAATTGGCAATGATATAGACTTAAATGTAGGAGCTACTCTACCTAACAATGCAGCTTATAGAATGACCCTTAGAGAAAATGAAGAAATCAAGAAACAAGTCCAATAGCTATTGGACAAAGGGTTGAGAAGAGAAAGCATGAGCCCTTGTGTTGTGCCAACTACCCTAAGTCCAAAAAGAAATGGAGGTTGGAGAATCTGCATTTTTTGTCGGGCTATTAATAAGATAACCATCAAGTATATTTTTTCTTTACCCTGCATGGATGACGTAATGGATTGTCTTAGTGGTGCTATATATTTCTCCAAAATAGACATAAAGAGTCGATATCATAAAATTCGAATGAGAGAAGGGGAGAAGTGAAAAAAAGGCTTCGAAACCAATGATCACTTATACATGTGGTTGGTTATGTCCTTTGGCTTGACCAATGCACACAATACTTTTATGAGAGACTTATGAATGAAGTGCTTAAATAATTCATTGGAAAGTTTGTAATTGCTTATTTTGACGATATCCTTGTGTATTATAGAACTAAGGAAGAATACCTCACGTTTTCAAAATTAGTAATGAAGAAATTCCAACAAGAAAAACTTATGATAAATCTGAATAAGTGTTCTTTTCCTAAAACCTCACTTGTTTATTTAGGATTTGTTATTTCTTTTGAAGGATTGGCAATGGACTCTAGGAAGGTAAAATCCATTATATATTGGCCTTCTCCAAAATCTATCCATGAAGTGAGAAGATTCCACTAATTGGCTATCTTTTACAAAACAAATATGCGAGATTTCAACTGCATTTTCACACCAATAATGGAAACAATTAAAAATAAATAGAAATGTTTTAGATAGACTACAACAATAGAAGAATCATTTAATTGTTGAGGAAGAAAATCACAAATAAACCTGTTTTAGTTTTTCCTAAATTCCCAAAACCTTTTCATGTACAATGTGATGTGAGTGGAACAACTATTGGAGTTGTTCTTAGATAAGGTGAAAATCTAGTTATGTATTTCAATGAGAAATTGAATGATACCAAATAAAATTATTGCACTTATGATAAGGATTTTTACGCAATAATTTAGTCGCTCAATAAGTGAAGGAAATACCTTATCCCAAGGAGTTTATTTTCTATGCAGATAACAATGCATTGCAATTTATAACCAAACAAGACAACCTAAAACGAAGAAATGCAAAATGGGTTGAGTATATGTAGAAATTTTCTTTTATTTTGAAGCATATTAATAGTAGTGTTAATAAAGTTTTTGATGGTGCACGAAATGTTTAATTTTTTGGAAATTCCATGTTACCACTCTGAGATATGAGCATCTCCAAGTATTTTATAAGGAAGATCTAGATTTCAAGGATATTTATGAAGCATGTGAAAACTATGTGATCTAAGATTGAAGCCCATGGATTGAATATTTGGTTCAAGAAGGATTATTATTTAAGGGCAGCAAGTTATGCAATCCCCAGGGATGAGTGAGGGATAATTTGCTGAAATAGAAGAATAGTGTAGGACATGCGAGTCAAATTGGCCATGACAAGACATATGCTCCGTTAAGCTCTTTTTACTATTGGGTGGCCATGAGACAAGATGTCAAAAGGTTTGTGGATAGACAAAGAAATTTCTAACATGACAAACTGAGACAACACAGTGCACGTCTATATCAGCCACTGCCCATACCTAACAAACCTTGGGAAGCCATTAGTATGGAATTTGTTCTAAATTTTTGAATAAATTAAAGGAGAAATGACTCAGTTTTTGTAGTAGTGAATAGATTTTCTAAATTGTCACACTTTATACCCCATTTAAAAACAAATTATGCTTCCCACATTACAATTTTTTTTACAGTAAGTGGTGGGACTAAGTGGACTACCTAAGAGTACTCACCAAGACCAAGACACCAAGTTTGTTAGAAATTTTGGAGATATTTATGGAAGAAATTGGGGACAAACTTAAAATACAACTTGGATTATCATGCCAAAATCGATGGGAAGAAAAAAGTTGTTAATGGAATCCTCGGGAATATACTATGGTGTCTAGTTTAGGAACATAATAAAAAATGGGATCAAGTTATGCGATAACCTAAGTTTTCCTATAATTATTCTCCTAATAGGAACGCATGTAAAATTCCTTTGAAGATAACCTATGGCTTGCATTAGTGGGGGACTTCTAAGCTTAGGAATTTGGGAAAATAACTAAATTAAAGTGTTAATGTGGAAGAGTTTGCTACAACAATGCAAATTATTCATGAGTGGGTCAAAGGAAAACAACAAGATAGTCTTAAATATAAGAAGAGAGTTGATCTCAAGTGAATGGAGGTGAATTTTGAAGTCTGCGAAATCATTGGAAGCAAAGGTTCTAAAAATGTGAGTAAAATAACTTGAAGTTGAAAAATATTAATCAAAAAATATTGTTCCCTTTAAATTTTTTAGGACATTCTCACGAGATTCATATGAGATTGAACTACATCAAGGCATAGGAATTTCTTCTATATTCAATGTTGTAAACTTGTACCGTCATCAAGAACTTAGAAAAGTGGCACAAAATGGACAAGATTGGATTCATTGGGAGACTCAATTACCTACAACCCAAAATCTACAAATGAAGAGAAGTCTTGACGAAAAAATCATCGAAAGAATGAGAAGAAAGATTTATTACGAAGAAAGAATTATTATGAGTATTCGGTTAAGTGGAAAGGTTTTCTTGTTGAAGAAGAAATCTATGTGGATGAAGCAGAGATTATGAATCTTGGAAGGATTGTTGCATAACTCATCGATAGGAGTCTATGGGACCTCTTTTCCGCTCAACCTTGATGCATCACCTAGACTTCTATTTGTTTAAGAAACTTTCCTATGTAAATATCTATAAATTTTGTTTATGTGTCCATCGAGGGAAACCTATATAAGATGTGTTGTTTTTGTTTATGTGTCCATGGAGGGAAAACTATGCCAAATGTGTTGTTTTTGTTAGTAAAGGTTTTTTTTTTAAGGTAAAATTACTTTTTTGGTTAGAAAGGGGCTCCTAGAAATAGGTTTAGTTGTCAGTTTAGGAGAAGTTGTTGTTAGCTCCCTACTTGTCTTCACTGATGGATATTTTCCCTTTTCAAATTGTATAGATATGCATGTTTGAATGCCTCACAAGTTCAAAAGTCAGAGAAAAAAAGGGTAACTATTTTCATTTTGTTTTAAATGGTTACGATCTCCACATCTCGAGTTAACTCTTGTGGTCCATTGTTGACATAGAAAGTTCTACACAAAATATGATATCTAGTTCTTACCAGTCATCAACCATCAAAATATTTGACAGAATAAATCTATGTTTGGTTATAAAAGGTGAGCAGAAGCTCTGTTGAAGGGAGTTTAAAAATTTAATTCGGAATAATAATTCCTTAGGCAGGAGTCGAATTCCATTGATATACAATTGTCTGTTTTATTCATTGTAAGTTGAAGTGATAGAGAAGTAGTTAAAGGTCGTTCCTCCAACGTTTCATCAAATCTGTCAATTTTACAAATAAATCCCAACCCTGACCTCATGTGTAAGCCATTAGATAGTTGGTAGTCTCAACTATTAGTGTAAACTTCATGAGTAGTTCACCGAGCAACCCCAAACTCAATTTGGGTGATACCTATTGTCGAGACTGACCTTGCATTAGAGAATAATGGAACGTTCCTACCTCGACCGGTTGGGGACTCTAAACCCATCTTGCAAATTATGTGGACATTGGAAATTGTGCATGGGAAACTCTCTTCGAGACACTGCTAGAATATCCTAAAGAAAATAAAAGGAGTCGAAAGGGATTTCCCCTTGTGGAGTTTATAGGGCCGAGAGCACTTGAAGGTATTTTGATTTTTCTTTTGTATTAAGGAAACAAAGAAGGAGAATTACTTAGGCAACGACTGCATTACACCCAATCTTGAGTCTCTAACAATTTGATTTCATTTTTTTTATTTATGGTGGAATTACTCAGGAAACCATTGCATTACAACCCATCTTGAGTCTCTAACAATCTAATTTCCTTTTTAATCTATGGTGGAACAATATTTAAGAAGATGACTAGTGAATCATAGGAAAATTATGAACCCTTATCTTCCCTAGAGAGGCATTGCTAACTCCACCCCAATCTACTACCTCCACCCCCATATACAACTGATTAGTTGTCTAGGAGGCATCACTAAAATGGACAAGAAACACTTTAGACAACTAGTTAAAATTCCACACTCTGAAAAAGGCAAGAAAATGGACTAGACACCCAATCTTGACAACCATACTTTAAAACCACGAAGTAATACCCAAACCTAAAAACCAATGGTTGGACAGCCACCAAATTGTCAAGCGGGACAACAAAATCCCCACAACCTGACAATATGAAACACAAGGCTATAAAATGCTCAAAAATAATTTCAAACTCAACTAAACTCAGAAGAATTACTAGACACAAAATAGAATGCACATACAAAGTTGTATGGCCATCTATAAGATAACAAAATTCTAGTATACCTCAACAAAAAAAACGTTATCCTTCTCAAAACAACATAAAATTTATAGCTGGAGGCATCACGAAGACTAAAACTCTATAAAAACAAAAATAACCCTGAGTACAAGGATAACGTCATATCGTTAAACACTACGAAAATTGAGCTATAAGGGACTCGAAATTAACCCAACAACAAAATCCAACACAAATATTGAAAATACCTACCAAAAAAATCCAACATAAGAAGTCAGAAATTTACAGAAAACACCACTACTATCACTGTCAGGCTAGCCCATAACTGAACTTAAGACTCTCCACTAGACATAAAACTCTAACATACATGTAGGTTCTCTACAACCATTGCAAAATACCATCCACACACTCTCTACAAACTAAATTGTAATCCCACAAATGGAGGTCGAGCGTGTGCCCTCATTTCCACTCTAACATGCTCCTACAAACCACAAGCACATCATAAAGACCACCATTTAAAAACACAATAACCACTAGTGTTTCTGCATGTATCTTCAATCCAACACCTATTGTGACCAACCAAGGGTTTAGTACTCGTTACAATTGGGAGGTAGTGGGAACAACCTCCAGTGACCCTATCACATCAATTATAGCATCCCCATTAGGGGAAGCCATATCATTCTCCAGAAAACTCTGAAAAGACCCTATGTACTCAAACAAGGAAGAGAGAGGAAAACTCATATCTAATTTTGTTTCTCGATATTGGCATGCCAAATTTTCCATGAAATCTACAACCATGTTTCCCAATCGCTTTCACTGAAGGACTATTAGATATTCCAAATTTCTGACTAATCCATGGATACTTCCAACCAGACACTCCAACCTCCAACTTTTTGCCAATTTACCAAGTGGTTTACAATTTATTAAGTGTTGGGCCCAATGGATAACAATTTGGGAATCCCCATCTAACTATAATAAACAATAACATTCTTGAATGGCTATATTTAGTCCTTTTTCCAATGCCAGAAACTCCACCACATTATTGTTCATCGATCCACAACTATATTTAAATACCCTCAATGTTGAAGAATTACAATCTCTTAATACACCATCAGAGCCACGAAGCCTAGGGTTTCCTTCCGAAGACTCCATCAAAGTTTAATTTTATGAAACCTCTCAGTGGTGGAGTTTAATTTTATGGAATGTCCCAGTGCTAGAGCGAATGATAGTTGTGATTTAATGCTCATATCCATGAACAATTCCTTACAGGGGAAACACATTATTTATTTCAACTCTAGTTTCTTTAGAATCTTCACCTCAGTGTTATCATCCTTCCAATTATTTGTTGACCACGATACTCATGACATCTTTAATAGTTGCTACCTTCCTTATTTTATTTCTTAAATATTCTTGCATTTCTCTCCTTCCACAAATTCCAAATAATGAAGCCTCTTCCTATGATCCATGCCATATTGACTACGGGATTCAAAAACAAGGATGTCTTCGAGTGACAAAGGGATGGCACTAAATATTCTTTGTTCTTACTATCATCTTCAAAAAAAAAATTAAATAATAGACCATACTTTGACAACAAACAAGCAAGGATTTAGCAAGTTCTCCATGGCCTCTTTCACTCAATTAAAAATAAAGTGAAGAGAAGGTCCTTCAAAAAATTCTTTATTAATACAATCCGAGGTGAGTATTCTATGTCTTCCCACCAACCATAGGAAAAGTGATACTTTAGGCCATAACATTCTAGATCAATAATTTAACCAAATTATTATTTTTTCTAGGCTTATATGACCTACAAGAAAGGAATATGATTCATTTAGAGTGAACATGCAAATAGGTTTCAAGTCCCATTTATGTTATCCTCGTCTTGCGTAATTCTTCTATTTCTTTATAACAACACCTACTTCATACTTTCCTGTGGAAAATCCATGTGTATTGAAGGCCAATCTTCTTTTAATTTCCATTAGTACCATAGCTTTGAGTATTGTGATATTTTCGAACAATCCACTTCCATAACCCCTCCCAAACAAGTGGTTAAATCTTTCAAATTTCTAAATTCTTCCCTCTCTTTCATTTCTAGGAGTTGCTACCAAGAACCATCCCAAAAAACTGCAATCTCTCCATTCCTAATCTCCCAAGAAGCATATCTTTTTATAATATCTCTATTCTCCTAACCAAACATACATAGAGTCGACCCTAACATGTCTTACATCTCAAAGGCTCCTCTTGAGACATGAGAGGGGCATATTTCCTTCACCATATTTGTTTCCATAGTTTGTTTCCCTGAACACCCATATCCACCATAATTTAGATCCTAAAGGTGCACTTAATGGTTTTGGGTCTTGTAAGCCAAATACCCTAGCTAGCTTAGTCAAACAAAGTTTCCCCTATGCCACAAGCGACCATTCCATCATCTTAGTAGACCCCCGCAACAAAAAGACTCTCCACATGGAAATAATATCCTTCCAAATGTATAATCTACATCTGGTATTCTAGAATGGAGTGAAGCAGCAACTTGATTAGCATTAATCTCCTTGACAAATTAAACGTTTTAAGTTTCCCATTAGTGATTCTAATGGTGAGGTTCTTGAGAAGTTCTTGCCAACATGATTTTGTTTTGGATATAAAACCAAGGGCACCCCAAATAATTAGAAGCTAGAGAAGCTAAGAGAAACTCCATCACTCAAGATAAATGATGTTGAACTTATTCATTGAAATGAGAAAAGAAAATATTTGATTTATCATTATTAATTAACATACTTGAAGCTTCTATAAAAATTGGAAGCAAATAATGAATTGCTCCTGCTTCTCTAAGATTATGATGGCCACATAAGCAAACGTCATCTACGAATCGTTGACGAGTCACAAGGAGGTTATATCCAAATAAATGTAGCCCTCTAATTAACACTGTGGAATAGGCATCTTTTAGAATCATCCCATCCTATTCATAGCCAAAAGAAACAAGAAGGGAGAGAACACCTATCCTTCCCTAGCCCACAATATAGGTTAAAACTCCGAGAGGGAGATCTATTAATCAAGATAGAAAAAAAGAGCATGGAAATGATAGACCTCACATAAAGAAATCCACAACAACCAGAATCCAAATGCATCAAAGACTTCTAAGAAATAGTCAAAATTGATCTTATCATAATCCTTAGACAAGTCAATATTTAACATCATACATGGCTCCTTCTCACTCTAGTGAATGTATAATTTCATGGGCTGCAATAATTCCATATGATATCTCATAACCCTCCAAAGAGCTTATTTGTTTAGGTGAAATAAGAACCTTCAGTAAAGGATTCAATCGATTAACGATGATGAAGGAAATTATCTTGTAACTTGCATTGCATAATGAAATGGGTGTGAAACTGCTGAGGCCTTCATATTTTCCATCCTTGGGAACTAAAGAGATAAAGTTGGTGTTTAGCCCCCCACATCCATTGAAGATTGCTAGATTCCTCCATAACCTCAAGAATCTTTGTACTTACAAAATCCATGTATGCCTTGTAAAAACCAGACCCAAAGCAATGTGGACGAGGCACTTTGTTTCTAGGCATCACCATTATCATGTCCTTAACTTCTTGAGACGCGATCTCCCTCATAAATGCTTCATTCTTCTCTCTACTCACAAGCCTAGGAATGCATGACATGATCTTATTAGTATCTAGTAACCTATTATGAGGGAATTATGAGAGCACATCCTTGAAGTTTCCAAACCTTCTCAATCTCATTATGTTGAAGTTCCCAAACCATCTGTTCGTGTGAGAAAAAATAAATTATTAAGATGTATATCCATTATCATGGATTTATGAAGAAACCTATACTTCTTCTCACTCTCCCATAACCATTCAACTCTCAACTTTTGCCTCTATTTTTAAATACAGGTTAACATTATAGAATTTTTTATTTTTAACCTACAATGAATTATTATTAATATTTAATGTTAATATTGTTATTATTAATGCAACATAGTAATTTTATATTAAAAATTTAAATGAATTATATACTTCCCTTTTATTGGTTTTATCAAGTAATTGAACCTTTTTATTTTGGTTACTTATTCTCTTTGAAGATTGAAATATTTTACTCTAGTCAACATTATATATACACACATCCTTTCCCTGTGTATGTATCAAATTGGTATTAATATAAATTAATTGGCATGATATTCAAAAAAAATATTTAAGTTATGTGTTGAAATATTTTTGAAAATGTAACAATAATAGATATTTAACACTCAAAGGTGAAAATATAAGATTTATATTTATATTTTTTATTATTTATCTTTCTCTAAGATTTTTATAAAATTATATTAGTTCTTATGAATATCCAAATATTTTATTTATGGCTTAGAGTTGGCTGACTAAGAGTGGAGGATTTTTAAATCTCCTTCCTAGTGGGTTGTAATATTAACTAAACCAGGGAGTGAAGTGAGATAGTTAAAACTAACTAAACATGTATATATATATATTCACTCATCACCCTCATGCTAGGTTGTAGAATCGACCTCTCTTTCGAGTCATAATCAACATAGTGAACATGGTCACAAATATTTAATTATATTTATATATAAGAACCATGATCAACCATGTTCACTCATGGTAAATGATAGTTGACCATAGAGAAAAAATTTCAAACAAGCTCATTGTGATGAAGGCATAGCAAGGTAAAATATGGTCAACATTTTCAAACATAGTGTATTATGTTCAACCAATGTCAAATCAGCTTTGAAATGCTAAGCCATGGTCGACCTTCACAAAGCATAGCTAACCATTGTGAGCCATGGTCAACCCTTTTCACCATGGTGAACCTTCTTCAACTATAATCAACTCTTTTAACCATGGCCAACATTCTTCAACTATGGTGAATCCTTGTCAACCATAACTTAAACATATTTAGGCATAAACAAGTATGTTCTCCAAATCATGTCCCTATACCATCAACTATCATAATAACATTAAAAATGGTCAATAAACACAAAATATGTGGTAATTCAAATTTTATCAATTTAATCAAGGAAAATTCAAATTGAGAATTTATTTCTCCGTTTTTCAACACTCCCTTTCAGCAAGAAAGGGATTACCAACCACCCCTATCCTGCACCTATGGAACTCAAACTTACCTCTTCAAAATGTTTTTTTCAAACATGCCATCATCTTGTTCCTTTAACAGAATGTAGTGGAGCAACATTATCCACCTTTTCACACATTCCTGTAAATGGAGATACTAGATATCTATATGCTTGGATTGATTGTGAAATACAAGATTCTCAGTGGTTTGATGCAACTCTGATTATCACAATAGGTCACAGTTGGATCCATCATCTCTCCAAACAGTCCAACAGGTATCTTTCTCATCCATATCACCTCACATGTTGCTTGACATGTAGCCATGTATTCTACTTCTGCTAAGTTGAACGCCACATATATTTTCTTCATGTTTTACCTAAAAAGCAACTACAAACCCAACACTGAAAATTCCAAGTGATGTACTATTTTTCTCTCATGGACTTTGCGCCCCATCTGTATCTATGAAGCCACACAACTTCACTCGCTATGCCCGTCTATACCATAGTCCAAACTCAATAGTGCCTCTGAGGTACGTAAAAAATGCTAAACTTCCTTCGAAAATAATTTGGTTGTCCTAACAATAACTTGGCGTAGTTGGTTTACTGCATAGCACATATATGGTGATGTGTCCACAAGATACATGAGTGAGCCCACTAGTTGTTGATAAATGGTAGCATCCACTTCTTCATTTGAAGTGGCATCCTCTTTCTTCGTATTGTTTTCTAGAGGTGTCTCCGTGGGTTTACATCTCTGCATAGATAATCTCTATAGTATCTCATTTCCATACTTGCCTTGAGAGACAAAAAAATTGTATCGTCTTCCCATACTTCCAACCAGAGGAGGTACTACATGAGACCCATGTCCTCCATTTCAAATAAGCTTGCAAGGTCCTCCTTGTAGGATCTGATTAGTTTCTCATCACTAGTTAAAATCAAATGAACAACCTATGTGACAATAATAGGAAATTTACCTTCTACCAAGATGTGATTGAGGTTTGCATCCGCTTCAATTTTTGTGAATCCCAAACCAATGAGATATCTGTCGATCCCAATGTACCGAGCACACAATGCTTATTTGAAATCATACAACGCTCGCTTGAGTCTACACACATGAACTCTTGTTCACATGTCTCAAAATCTTTTGGTTGATTGATGTACGCCTCCTCAATAACCCTATTGAGAAATGTAGTTTTTACATCCATCTAGCTGAGCTTCCATCCGATTTCCATAGCGAAAGAAAGAATTGATCTAATAGATGAGTACCTTGCTATAGGAGCAAAGGTATCCTCATAGTCAATTCTTAAATTGATATGCTTTTCTCTTAATTGTTAGTTGTCTTAAATGTGTTTCGTCTTAAGTGACCATTGTCTTAAATATAAAGTTTTTTCTTAAAATATTTTCTTGTCAAATTGTTTTTGTCTTAAATATAAAGTTGTGTTAAAATAATTTTGTCTTAAAGTGTTTTTGTCATAAATATAAAGTTTTGTCTTAAATATTTTTTGTGTTAAATATAAAATTTTGTATTTAAATATTTTTGTCTCAAAAAATAGTGACTTTTAAAGACAAAATATTTCTTTTGTCTTAAAAAATGTCTTAAAAATTATCATCATATAATAGTGATATACTAGATTTGAAATAATTAAACTTATTATATTGATATTATAAATTAATCAACTTATTTAACGTATGTATTTAGATAGAAATATAATATTTATTCCTAATATTTAGATTGAAGATCAATGCTTAATTGATATAACAATAATAATATGCCAAATCTAATAAATACTGTAGCTCCTACTTAAATATATTGAATATATTTATAAATTAAATTTTCAAAGAAACTAAAATAATAGCAGATATATCAAATCTAATATTAAATATATTGAATGTACATTTATTATTTAAATCTTCAGAAAAGTATTTAATTGATATAGCGTACTATAAATATAAAATAAAAACGTTAATATCTCAAATCTAATAAATAAAGCTATAGTTATCCATCTATCGAATATTTATTTTTATTATTTAAATTGTATACATTAAGATTCAATATCTTACTCTCTGTTATGTAAAACGTTATTATGTAGATTTAATGTAGTGTCAATGTCATCTCTCTGGTAAGAATCTATATTGAAGTAACAAAAGAAATTGAATTTGTTGCATGAGGAGGCAGTCACTATCTTCGTTGCGCTTTCCTTTGGAACTTAGCTAAAGTTAGTATCTCTACTTTGTACTAAACGTCGATATTAAAGTATTGGAATGTTCTGAGATAAAGGTTAAAATGTGTGTGAATATATTATTTGAATTTTGTAACGTTTGTAATCAATATCATGCCTCACTAGTGTGTAGGAGTATTACTTGAAATATCAGGAGCGCGGGGCTGGTAAATACTAGCTTAAATCCGTAGCAAATGTCAATATTATATGAGCGAAAAGATTGTAGAGAAGATCAAAATGTCATATCAAATCATACTATGAGGAATACTCTCTATTAGGACAATTATTGGTTTCATGTCAAGTAATGCCGGCCAGTGGTGATAAACAGCGACAGTATCAGTAAAACCTCAAAGAAGAAAACGTGCGGATATCGAATACCCAATACATCAAGATTTCAACTCGGAAGTTAATGGACTATCTTACACAAAGCAATTATTTCATTTTATCTTTTCAATAGTGGCTAAATCGCATGCCCAATACATCAAGATTTCTAATCAGAAGATGATGGACTATCTCACACAAACCAATTATGGCAGGTTATCTTTACACTTGGGCACACTGTCACGATATGCTTGTCCTTAGGGTTGGGCGTGACATGACTCTTTATCTGGTGTTTCTGGGAAAATTAATGGTATTTCTGGGAAAATTGATGGACGTGCGGTAAAGCTATGCTGAGTCGAAGGCCGAGCACTACTATACACGAATACAGTTTCGAAGTTTGTTTTTTACGCACACTAATCATACTGTGAGAAGACGTGCATTCTTATATATACCATCCATTTGCATGGAAGAAGTACGATGGCTAAAAGGGTACAGTAAGCATCTTCATGGAATCGTTTTATACTTTTCTCCTTTTAGGGTTTTTCACATTCTATCAGTGAAATTGTTAGGCTAACATGGTTTGTTTTTTAGGAGTTTAATTAGATTTTTTTTGCTATATTGAAATTCAGGTTATATTTGGATAAAATTTATATGGGACTTTTGTAAATCCAAGTTATAGTTGTTAAAATTCAAGATTTTAGGTGTTCAGAAGTTTTTGATTGGGCTGAATCCATTTCCATCATTAATTCAAAATATTTTGGTAAAATCTAGTAAAGATTTTTATAAATCCAATTTATAATTGTCAAAATTCAAAATTTTAAGTGTTCCAAAATGTTTTTATGATGCTCAGACCATTTCCACCATCAATTCAAATACTTTGTCCTAATTCCAACCAATTTTAACAATCCAACCAATTCCTCAACCTCCCTAACCTACACAACCCAAAGATATTATATATTCATTTTGTCTAAGATATTATATATTCATTTTGTCTTAGCTTTGACCATGATGTTAAAAATTAAATTATTAGAATTATTATTATGAAGAGGGGGAATGTTATGAAATGAATTAACGTAAAAATTATAATAAAAGCCCGCGATCGCAGAATAAAAAGTACAGGACGCTGCTATTGGCTGGGAATATAATAAAATTTGGTGAGTACCATAAAATGGTCATCAAAGATCACCATCTCATCAAAAAATATAAGGGATGTTGTATTATAAGGATATTGAGTTTTGTTCATTAATTTTGTTTTTTTGGTTGGAAAGTTAGGGATGTAAAAATAAGAATTCACATAAATTTTGAATCATAATAGGACTCATAAAACATGAATATATTCTAAAACATTTTTTTTTTATTATCACATTAGATTAATCAAGCACTCCGTCGATAAATAACAAATGAGGACATGATGACATTATAGAAATAAACCGTGAATATTATTATTTTTCCCATAAAGTATGGATATTGCAATAAACTTTTGGTCTAATTTATATTCATTTGGGTTTCATAAAAAAAATTGCAAAAAATTCCATAATATAACATTATACATTCAAAGATGCGATTTCTTAAAAAAATTAATTTATTTATGTTCAATTTGATTGGCTATCAAATTGAACATGTTATTGACCTTTGCCTCTATTAATGTGCCCATTATTTCTATTAATTAACGAGAAGTAATAGATCATATCAAGGTGTAAAATAGACATTTATAATATAATTTGTTTTGAGAAAATGATAAAATTATTGGTAATGAATATAATCATTCTATAT
>APFE030125773.1:0-56695 GCA_000404065.3 Pinus taeda | reverse complement strand
AAGATATATTTTTATTTTTACATTATATTTTTAAGGGGTAGAGGTCACTTAGGTTTTTATTGGAACATAACGACATATGATAGATTTTACAACATTAATGAATGAATGCTATTCAAAATAATAAATTATTTTTAATACCAATAAATATAAAATTTTGCATATACACAAACCAAATATAATAGAAATTTACGATAAGACCTCTATACCAAGGTCTAATAATAATACTTTGATAACACCATATTGCAAACTATAAAAAGCTTAATGTAAATTATTAATAATTATTTCTATATTACAATACAAATGTTAATTTACAAAATTTAATAATCATTAAATTACAATTAAAATTAATCCAATTATAAAACTTTTTAATTTTTTAATTTATTTTATTATATCTTATTAGGATATATTTAAATTAAGTGACTGAGACTCACTATATAACCCTTGTTTAAGTATTGGATGAATTTATATTTACATTTTTATGAGATCAAGCAGTTCATAAGAACTTATTGCATTGCCTCTTACCCAATGCTTTTGTTTTTTGTTTGGATTCATGCCTATTCCTGGCAGCCTAGTCTAATGATGCTGAGGAGTTGCCCGGAAAGTTATGGAAATTCTGTTCATATTTAGAGAAAATCCTGCAAGGCTTTTTTGTAAATCCAGGTTACAATTGTTAAATTTCAAAATTTTAAGTGTCTTAGATGTTTTTGATGGTACTGAATCCATTTACACCATAAAAACACGATTCAAACACTTCTTCTACTAGATTTTTTGAAATTTTTTTGCCCCACTTTTAACTGAGCAATTCTTCAGCTTGCTTGGACTAGTCCATTCCTGGCAAGTGGGTGCCATCATATATGTACAAGGTACGTTGGCCGCTGCTGCTTGACATGACATTGTTTCGCTTTTTGTGCTATAACTATTTTCCTGCTTTTTTGCTTCAAGCGCTGGGCCAACACTTGGGATAGGTCGATATAGACGTTAGGGTTTTTTTGGCCTATACTAATTTTCATCTTTTCACTGTATTTTTAGAGAACAAAGTTTCTTGTACTTTAGAGGCAAAAAAAACGACACAATTTAGTTTTAATACCTCAATCTGCCCATGGCTGTATATGAGAGTTTACAATAATGCAAATTCTTGTAAAACGAGAGTTTACAATAATGCAAATTCTTGTAAAACTTGTCTGGACACTGAAAGAATATGTATAAAGTCATAGAGAGGTCCGGTTTGGTGTCATTTTTCACCGATTTGGAACCGATCACATTCCTTTCCGAACAATTTACTGATATTATATTGCTTCTCAGTGCGATAGAGGAATGAATTCATCATGGCATAAAGCTCTTTTAATTTTGTTATGAAATATGAAATCTTTATGTGCAATGGAGATAAATTTGAAAAGGTTAATTTTTAGAAGCTCAATGAATTTTATAACAACCTTAAATTGAATACAGCAGGCGAACAGCATATCTGAACGGAAACAATCACGATATGGATTAGATATTTTCTCCATAACTCACATTTTTCCACATTTTATTTGATGTAAACATGAACCAACCTCTACCTCTAATTTATTTCTAATTAATTATTTATTTTATTAATATTATTTTAAATTTTTATGGAGGTCTAGAGCCAGTTTTGCTGCGAAGTTAAACTGTCTAAGAGAGGGTCACGCTCCTCCAAGCCTTTCTTATAATACTGGTGAAAAGAAAAGCATTGATAAGTGTCAGGTTGTTTTTCTATCTTACATTGGTGTTAGCTATTTGATGCATATATATATAGATTGTCAAATCAGTTTAATAATAATTATTATTCATAATTAATAATTTATATGTTCTAACATAGTTAATATGTTCAATAATATTCATGTTGATAACTATGGTTAACTATATTATAATAAATTATAGTTGACCATCCTCAACCATGTTCAAAAAGGTCATTCATGGATCAAACTTTTTGAGTTGCAAATCACTTTATAATGCAAAACCTGAAAAAGTCTTTTCATATCCTCTCCATGGTGATCTCTCTCTATATGAAATTTTTCATTATTTAAAATTTTGAATTCATAAATGGATTTAATGACTTGAAAAATGTTGTTGCATAGTTTAAAATTGCTATTGCAACATTACATTTCCTAGATTGTAAAAGAAATTGGACCAAAAAGGAAACATGAAAAGGGCTAAAATGTCAAATAATGAGATTATTTTATTTCTTTTAATAGTTAAAAATAATTTTTTATATTGCTTTATATAATAATTACTAGAATTCTTTCTAGACTATATATAATAGATATATAGATGATAGCGAAATTTTTGAGATACTTTATTCATAAAGAACATCGTACATATGTTTTTTTTGTTATTAATATATTTTTAAATACATATTTTTTTCTTTTGTAAATTAAGACTATTGTATTTCATCATCAAAACAAGTTTACAGACATGTTCATATATATCACCTTAGCTTTCATTTTGTTGAGCAACACATCTAGTAATTCAAGTAAAAAACTAAAAACCTTAGAATCCTAATTACCAAGCCCGAATGTCGTAAAACCTCATAACATATCATTCAAAAAAGTATATACAGGACCCAATCAACAAAAATAATAGATCAGGAAATTGAGCCTAGGCCACCATTAACTACCATAAAACCATCAAGCTAATCATTCAAAATAACTTGCCAAACATAATGCCTCACTCTAAATAGAGGGTCAATCAACGAAAATAACAAAGATCAAAAGAAATAACCTAGGCCACCATTAAGTGCTCCTAACAAACCACAAAGTATGTAAACCACAAAGGAAATAAACCATTGAGTGAATCGCCTAGCTCTCGGCACATTAACAGAAAAAACAATGATTTTCAATTGAGTCAAGACCAGCCTTCACTCATGCAAACACACCACCAATCATATGAACATGAGCACATATCGCCTCAATCCAAGTACAATATCTAGTAAATAGAATGAATAGAGATCCCCCCTCATATATCTAGCAATTCTTGGAGATTCTAATTCAAGTCACCTATTAGGTGTCAAAATTGTCCCTCCAAGTGTATTAGTTGTTTAGGTTGAGTTTCACTCAAGTCATTTCTTACCGGCGTTTCCAATATAACCTTATTTAAATTATTCGTAATACTGATAAGAGTAAATAATTTACTCCATGTTTTGTCCTCTTCAATTTTTGTCATGGTATAAGAGGATGAGGTCACATAAGACTTGATAGAGAGCAATGTTTCAAATCTTTTGGGCTTGCAAAGAAGAAGCGTGAAAACTCGAGTTTTTGTAAGACTCCTCAAAGTACCAACATGAGTTTCAAATCTTTTGGGTTTGCATAAGACACCTCAAAGCAGCAACATGGGTGAAGAGAGAGAAGTAGAGAGAATATGTGACTTTGCATTAGTATCTTTGAGAGAGTAACAAAATTTTGAAGAAGTGTAGAGAAAAATAGAAGTTTGAAGAGGCATCATACGAAGATAGAGAGAGTTAGTTCTATAGAATAAGGTGAAGATTTTTTTTTTAAAATTGAACTGCATGCACAGTAACACATCAGAGAAGTTAATACATGTGCGTTGTTAACATAGCCTAGAGATTCATAGAAATCATTAAGCGTTACTAACACCACTGAAAAGGATAAATAGTTGTGTTAGTTTCACTTCCTTACATGCTTCTCTCCCTAACGAGTGTTCTCTTCAATGCACAAAGAGTTATGGTACTAAAAGTTCGCATTGTCCAGTTTCTTCGTAAAAGTCTACAACCTCCATTCTATTTCATAAAATTAAAAAATATTTAAGAAAAGTAAATGTTTACAACGTGGAAGGGTTAGAGGTAACCACTATGTCTACATGTCAATTTGTTTGTTGAGCCACATTCTTTGAGCACTCAACAAATGGCAAAATCCAAGAGGATGATGTTTGTGAAGAAGTAGAAGAAGAAAGAGAGAAGGAGCACGTAGATGCTCACGAAACCCACTGTGCACAGCCACAAGTGGATGAAAATTTGGTGATTCCAACAACAAATCTTGCAAATGAAAATCTTATAAATCTAGCAACACAGCTTGCTCATGACAATTTGGTGAATCCAATAAGAGGGGTTTCTGATAAAATTTTGGCAAATCCTGCAACAGAGCTTGCTCATGACAATGAAATTGTCATTGGAGCGGTCAATGCTATGGTGAATCCAACAATTAATATTTATGATGACAAATTTGATGAAGAATTGTTGGCTAATGATGAATTGTTTCAAATGATGCAACAAAAACATCATATTGACATGATGTTATTTCATGAGATAATCCAACTTGAATCTAAAAGCCAAGTGGAGAACAACCTACTTGCAGAAACACACATTAGTACATAAGTGGAAGAGACAGCAAAAAATACAGAGATAGAGATAGAAGCAAAGCCAAAGAAGGAAGCCCAAAAACAGAAAATAAAGACAGAGGCAAAAGAAGATTTGGAAGTGCAATAGGGGAGAGCTATCATTGTAGAGAAAAAGGTACAAAACCAATTTGGTTCTGCAAATGTTTCTAAACTTACAATTGCTTTCAAATGTGGCAGTACATAGAATTATTTTGAGGAAGAATTAAATTTGCTTGAAGAATGTCTTGTAACACCATGCCTTGAGGAAGTCTAGAGAGAAACTGCATAAATGAACCTTGAAGACAACTTGGATGATGAACAAATTAATGAAATTTCCAGGTATTGGAGTCGTGAAGTGATGCAATTGTATTATGGTGTTATGTTTCAGCAGGTTGATGATGAAAATCACACTACATAATATAATATGTGGCAACAACCCACATAAAAGTTGTTTATCGTAGAAGTCTAGGATATGCTTAGACACCGTGGAAGAATGGAAGACGTGCACCAACAAATGAAGAAACTGAGTTTTGAAGGATACAACAAAGAGAAAAAGTTGAAACAATTTAGAGGCTACAGAATATGGAAGAAGAGAAGAATAAAATAAAATGTAGTGAAAGTCAATTTTTTTAAATTGTAATCCTAGTTGAGACATAGACTAGCATGTATCTTAACTAAATATTTTATATGGTTGTAATTAAGGAAGAGTGTTGGAGATTCTAATATCAACCACGTGTTAGGTGTCAAAACCTTCCCTCCAAGTGTCTTATTTGAGTTTCACTAAGTTCGTTTTAAGTTGAGTTTCACTACAGTCATTTATTACTCATGTTTCCAATGTAATCTTATTTAACTCATTCAAATTATTGAGAAGAGTAAATCCTCTGCTCCACGTTTTGTTCCCTTCAATTTTTGTCAGCAACCTAGAAGCGTCCATATTTCACATAGAGAAACTTCATGGGATTCAAAACCCATATAAACGGTCAACTAATCAACTTATCCATAATCCCACCAAAAATAAGAATAGAAAAACAATTCTCCACAATATAGACATCATGATGTCAACTATAACGAACGATCAATCCAACTCCAAATAAAACTATGCCTACATTATTAAAACATAATAGGAAACAAAACCAACAAAAGGCCTTGTCGGTTAGAATAGAGACCATCAAAAATGAGCTTGCTCGTTAGACTAGACAGACCCAAAATGAAGGACCAAAAACATGGAAACCACCCAACTCTAATGATGGTCTCAAGAGGAAATTATGGCTAAAGATTAAGCGAGGGGCCCGTAAAATGTCCATAGTTAGAAAAAATAACCAATCACTCTATAAGCTTTTACATGGAAGAAAACCTTTGATTACAAAGTATTCTTTTAATATCCTCCAAGGAGAAGAAGACATTATAGACATTATAATTCTCTACCTGCTTTTCCTTAGGGATTAATGTTAGAAGAGTTAACATTTTATAACATAAATTGAATGAATTCATGGATTATTCCTTCTTTCCCTCGGTATTTCCATGGTCATGAGTCACCATGCAACTTTGAATATGAATGCTATTGGTGATACACACTCATGTAGGAGTGTCACTCCACTTTCTATTTTTTTTAAAGCCTATGTAAAATATATATATAGTTTTTCTTATATATCCCTTAAGGGACACTTATACGAAATGCGTTTTCTCTATTTGTATACATGTCCCTTTTAAGGGACAATTGTTTTGTTAGTTAGCAAGGACTTGTAGAAAGAGACCCAGTTACCAATTTAGGAGAGGCTCTTGTTAGTAGCCTACATGTGATCACTCATGGATGTTTTCTCTTTTCAAATTGAATATATATGGATGCTTGACGGCCTCCCAGTTGTGAAGGTCAGAGAAGAAAAAATAAATAACTATTTTCATTATGTTATGGATGGTTTATCTCATGTTCTATTTTTGTCTAATCTCAAGATCTCGAGCTAACTCTTGTGGTTAATTCTTTGCTTAAAAAGTTGTACCCAGAATCCCTCTTCAATGAAGTAAAAAGGACAAGATCATATTTCTTACAGTATCGAATCAATGGAAATATTTATTGTAGAATAAATATATGTTTTGTTAGAAAATTTGAGAAGAACCTATGTTGAATGGAGCTTAAAATTTTAATTTTGATTGAATTTTTTTTTGCAAGTGATTCTAGTATTATTAATATATAATTATATATTTTTTTAACACAACTTTGACTACATCCATGGGACTATGATATAGAATTTTCTATTTAAATTATGTTGAAGTGATAGAGTAATAGTTGGAGGACAACCCTCCAACTCTTTTCCCATTCTATCAATTTCACAAATAAAGCTTGACCCTCACCTCATGTGTAGTCCATGAGATAGTAAGTAGTTAAGGCTATCAATGGAGTACTTGGTGACTAGGTCGGCGAGTGACCTTGACCTCAATTTGGGTCTAACCTTTAGTCAGGAGCGATGATTCATTGGAGAATAACGAAAGGTTCCAACCGTGAATTTTCGAGTAGTCCTAACCCATCCTAGAAATAGTCTGACCTTGAAAACTATGTATGAGCGGTTCTCTTTGAGGCATTGTTAAAATTTCCTAGATAAAATAAAAGGAGCGAGAAGGGGTTTTCCCTCGTGAAATTTGGAGGACTAAGAGCGATTGAAGCTATTCCGGAATTCTTTTGTTCTATGCATTAAGGAAACAATGAAGAAAATTTTGCACGCAACCACTGCGTTAATTTTTGTATCAAAGCATTCCATTAAGCTCTAAGAACAAAAAGCATGCAACGACAAGTAGAATTGAAAAGATGACAAGGATCATCCTACTAGTATGCTTCCTAAAAGATGATGCGGGAGCATTAGGTGAAGAGGGAAATACTTTGTATTTTAAAACTTAGGGGTTTTTAAGTTTTTAGAGGGGCTAGATTTTTATGAATGGTTTCAGTGAGTTTTATGTATTAAATATTGTAAATATTTGAGGATATGAGAGACTTTGGTCAGTCGAGGATATAAAGGGATAAGAGATTTTTCTAAATATTAATTTAGAAATTAGTTTCATTATTTTTGGGTGAGAGAGGATCCATTGGGATTCAAGAGTGATTTTAGGATTTATTGAGATATTTAGGGATTTGTTGAGGAATTGAAGGGATATAACTTAAATTAGATTATTTTAAAATTGTATAAATTATCAAGCCTCAAAGGCATTGAAATCAATGATATTGTGACTGAGAGTGTGAGTGAGAGTGTGAGTAGAGAGCAGGGGTTTCTACTTGGAAGCCTTCGGGTAGTTTGTAAAGGGCCAAGAGTTGGAAATCAGGCCAAGGAAGGAGATTATTATGTAACTGTTGTGTGTATTAATGAAGAATTTAATTTTGTGAAAATTATGTCTCATTTCTAAGTTATGGGTTGTGCAATTAAATTTGGTTGGTGATTGATTGACTATCTGAGATGATGCATTAATTTTAATTGTGAAACTAGGTAAATCAATCACAAATTTGGATCGATTCTATATAAGGAAAAATTGGATGTAAATCGACTTTTGTAGTCAATAGTTGAAAGAGGCGGAGTTTTTTATCTCTGGAATTATATATGTTATGAGAATCGTTGCATAAAGGGTTATTGAAATTCGATTTGAAGAAATGAATACTAAGTCTGGTTTTTAAAAGAATTACTAATGTCTCAGGGATGTAGTAAACTAATCTCTAAACTTTGAAGATGTATTGAGTTATATGTTGCTAAAATCAATTCTTTTAGTGGCATCGATTGAGAAATTATGTTCAATAAAAAATGTTGTTGATGAATTTAAAACAATTGAAGTCGATTTCAGTACAAAGGAAGATGTGTTTGATGTCAATTTTAGCGGAGAAAGAATCCCCGTGTGAGAAAGAGCGTTAAATTTCTGGGTTAATCAATTTAAAAGCCTGTATAATTTAGCTTCAAAGCAATCCAATTCCAGTTTTGAAACAACAATTTGAAGATCTAAGCAGGCTGGAAATTAATACGTTGAAAACTTCAGGTATGAGCAGCGTTGTTTTCTAAATGAAATGAATACGTTAAATCTGCACTGAACTTGGTCAATTGGGATAGTTTGAGATCGATTAAATCAATCCACAACTACTGGTTGTAATAGTGCAGCGGAAACATCAATGAAATACGGGTTTGAATTCACTTACTATGTGTTGTTTGATTGATTGAAATCGTGTGAAAGCCTGTAGTTAAGTCCAGAAGTTTTGAAACAAATGTATGGTGGAAATACAATTGATCCGATGAAAATTTGTGTATAAGAAGCAGCGGAACTTTGGCAATGGGTAATGGGCATAGCCTCTTCAGAATTGTAAGGCTTTTGACCTTTAAAAAGTTTGATTACCAGATGGAAGCGTTGTGAAGGCGCAATTGAAATTGAAGGGCATTTGTGGAGGTAAGCTCAATTGTGTTGAAACGTGTCCATAATGACTTGTAAATTTGTGTGGGTCAATGTTATTGAAATAATTCGTTGTAAAGGTCGATTTACATTGGAATATATAATTCCATATGGAATGGAAGTGTGGACGCATTCTTTGAATCAGTCATATTTCAATGTTGATGTTAAATGGAAATGATGAATGATGTTTATTGGGTTTGATATATGTGAGCATTCGAATGTTTTGAGTTATTGGATTTGATGGAAAGTTTCAAAAGTTATGAATTTGCCATGAATGAGGAAACTCCCATATACAGAAGGTGATTGGTTTTATAACATAATAGGAAATTTAAAAAGAAGCTTCTGTGTGTGCAAATGATAGTATGTGAAGATTGCCCAGTAACGAGGTTTTTATTGCGAGGATTTTGGAGATTTATTTGAGAGAAAAGATTATGGGTATTGCAGGGTTGGCCCTGCATCATTTTTGGTATCAAAGCTTGGCTCTGTTGAAATTAAAGATGTTTGTTTATTTTCTGAATGAGTGAAGGAAGGTTCTGTTGAGAACTGAAGGGTGTTTTATTTGAATGTATTCTAAATCTAATATGCAAGCTACACAATTGCAAGTGAGCAAGAGGACAAGATCATGTAGGATCTTAAAGGTGAGATGATTTTCTGATTTGAAATTTGTGATTAAAGTTTATGGCTGCAGACAAGATGATGGCAGTGAACCTAACATTCAGATAAAGGCTAGATAAGGAGGACAATTGTAGTGTCTTGAAGAGAAGGTGAGTTGAAGAGATAGCTTAGAGAGAGCAGAAGAGAATGCTCAAGAGGTTCCAGAGGCAGTGAACCAATACTTACCAAAAGACCGGGTCCAATGAAGTGGATTGGTGAGGTAAGTGGCAGCAGGAGAGCTTTCTGTTGCAGAGGCTTGTGCAACTCATGGTGATTGAGAAACTCATGGAGAAGATGATCATGAGGGATTAGAGAAGAGGTTCAAAGGAATGCCATAGAGGTAAGATGACTGATGAAGTCACAGAAACAGAAATTGCAGTAATGAAGGTACAATTGCAGGTACTACAGGAATGGCTGCAAGAGTCGGAAAACCAGAAAGGAGGATGGGTCTTTCCACTGAAGGGAAAGAAAGTGATTTGGCAACCATTGTAGATGAAGTTGAGGAAAAGTGTGATTTCCTTATTGAAAAAGGAACTTAGAGTTTTTGTGCCAGAGATGGAATTTGAAGATTCCACACGCAGATCTGTTCAAAGGGAAGTGCTTGAGGAAGCAGTCAAGACTGAAAAGTCTTGTGGTGTTAAAACTAATGAGTTGTGTATGTTTGCAGGTATAGTACAGGGAGATGAGCAAGCTTTAGAGTTTGTTCAAGTAGAGTTGAATCTGAAGTCTATTCAGATTAATGTTGAGATAGCAAGATCTCAGGAGGAAATGAAGAGAAAGGAGTCTAATCAGAATATTGGTGCAGAGAAAGAAGGACCAGCTGATGACGGGTCAAGAGCTAGTAAAGGTATAGAAAATTTTGTGAAGTTTCCAAGTTCTACGCCTAATGAAATTATTGAATTGTATAGGAAACTAGATATTCAGAGAAGAGAATTGTAGAGGCAGAGAACTTACACACAGGATAATTTGTTGAAGAAGCAAGATAAGAAAGTTTTCATGAATGACAGTCATGAAGCAGAGGATGGAAAGAAGGAGAGACTAGTTGATAGTCTCATGGTGAATGCAAATCAACATACTGATGTGCTGACAAGGGAGTTGAAAAAGAACTTAGAGAAGCATACTGAAGTGTTGCGAGAGGAAGTTGAGGAGAAAGCCAGTGAAGATTTTTTGAGTCCTGAAGAAGACTTAGAGCTGCAGAGAGAAAAATTGGTGACTGAATCAACAAGTGAGACCATTGGGTCTTGTGATTTTGACGCTGACAATTTGATTGTGTATACAGGTGATGCAGAAGATAATCCATCACTTGGAATTGTCTTGAGGGAAGAACTGTTGCAGAAAGAAAATGAGACAGTGATGTCTCATATGCAGAGGCTTGCTTCCATGGGTGACAAGAAAGAGTTGGCTTTTCTGAATAGCCAAGAGAGAACTGTGGGGCAGAATTTTGGAACTACTACAGTGAGAGAGGATGAGGCTACAGTGTTTGAATAACTTGATTTGATTGCCAAAATCAATCAAGATGATGATGGACAATTACTGAAGATTGTCTAAGGGGAAGACGAAGGTTATGCCAGAACTAATTTGTAGCATGTTGATGAAATGCTTGAGAAGAAATGGCTGAAATGTTTGCTGGAGACAGAAGTTGAAGATAAAGTTGCAGGTGATGAGCAAAAGAATCTTGTAGAGGGACAGGAAGTTTGGGAGGCAGCAACATCTATGGTGGTAGCTGAAGCAACATGTGGGGTGACACCTGCAGAAGTAAAACTAATGTTCTCAACAATCAGGGAGATGACAACTGAGAGAACATTATCGGCAGGAACAGGAAGTGAAAGCAACAATAGTAGGTTGGACATAGAGATTGAAATTATGAGAAGATTGATGATGAAGGTGTCTCTGAAACAACAGACAATAGCAAGAAAGAAGAGGACTTCAGCAAAAGAAATACCGCAAAATATTGTGAAAGCATAGTCAGTGGGGCGATGCAACATAGAGTGTGGAGACCTGGAGAAGAACAATAGATAGAATCAGCGACAAGTGGGAAGTTGGAGCACAAGATATGGGATCCAGGCATACACAGATCTGAACACATGATTAGGCGATCATGATTAATTTCAATCTTGGGAGTTTGATGTAGGAGCATTAGGCGAAGAGGGAAATACTTTGTATTTTAAAACTTAGGGGTTTTTAATTTTTTAGAGGGGCTAGATTTTTATAAATGATTTGAGTGGGTTTTATGTATTAAATATTGTAAATATTTGAGGATATGAGAGAATTTGGTCAGTTGAGGATATAAAGGGATAAGAGATTTTTCTAAATATTAATTTAGAAATTAGTTTCATTAATTTTGGGTGAGAGACGATCCATAGGGATTCAAGAGTGATTTTAGGATTTGTTAAGATATTTAGGGGTTTGTTGAGGAATTGAAGGGATAGAACTTAAATTAGATTATTTTAAAATTGTATAAATTATCAAGCCTCAAAGGCATTGAAATTAGTGAGATTGTGAGTGAGAGTGTGAGTAGAGAGTAGGGGTTTCTACTTGGAAGGCTTCAGGTAGTTTGTAAAGGGCCAATGAGTTGGAAATCAGGCCATGGAAGGAGATTATTATGTAAGTGCTATGTGTATTAATGCAGAATTTAATTTTCTGAAAATTATGTCTCATTTCTAAGTTATGGGTTGTGTAATTAAATTTGGTTGGTGATTGATTGACTGTCTGAGATGGTGCATTAATTTTAATTATGAAACTAGGTAAATCGATCACAAATTTGGATCGATTCTATATAAGGAAAAAATGGATGTAAATCGACTTTTGTAATCATTAGTTGAAAGAGGCATAATTTTTTAACTCTGGAATTATATATGTTATAAAAATCATTGGATAAAGGGTTATTTAAATTCGATTTGAAGAAATCAATAATGAGTCTGGTTTTTACAAGAATTACTGATGTCTGAGGGATGCAGTAAACTAATCTCTGAACTTTGAAGAAGTATTGAATTATATGTTGCTGGAATCAATTCCTTTAGTGGCATCAATTGAGAAATTATGTTCAATAAAAAATCTTGTTGATGAATTTAAAACAATTGAAGTCGATTTCAGTACAGAGGAAGATGTGTTTGAAGTCAATTTCAGTAGAGAAAGAATGCACGTGTGAGAAAGAGCATTAAATTTCTGGGTTAATCAATTTAAAATCCTGTATAATTTAGCTTCAAAGAAATCTAATTCTAGTTTTGAAACAACAGTTTGAAGATCTGAGCAGCGCTGGAAATTTAATACATTGAAAACTTCAGGTATGAGCAGCGTTGTTTTCTAAAATAAATGAATATGTTAAATCTACATTGAACTTGGTCGATTGGGATAGTTTGAGATCGATTAAATCAATCCACAACTAAGCCTATAGTTAAGTCCAAAAGTTTTGAAAAAAATGTATGGTGAAAATACAATTGATCCGGTGAAATTTCCGTATCAAAACCAATGGAACTTTGGAAATGGGTAATGGGCACAGCCTCTTCAGAATTGTAAGGCTTTTGACCTTTAAACATTTTGATTACCAGGTGGAAGCATCGTGAAGATGCAATTGAAATTGGAGGGCATTTATGGAGGTAAGCTCAATTGTGTTGAAATGTGGCCATAAATACTTGTAAATTTGTGTGGGTCAATGTTATTTAAATAATACGTTGTAAAGGTAAATTTACATTGGAATATATAATTCCATATGGAATGGAAGTGTGGGCGCATTCTTTGAATCAATCATATTTGAATGTTGATGTTAAATGGAAGTGATGAATGATGTTTATTGGGTTTGATATATGTGAGCATTCGAATGCTTGAGTTGTTGGGTTTGATGGAAAGTTTCAAAAGTTATGAATTTGCCATGAATGAGGAAACTCCCATATAGAAAAGGTGATTGGTTTTAACCATAATAAGGAATTTGAAAAGAAGCTTCCGTGTGTGCAAATGAGAGTATGTGAATATTGCTCGGTAATGAGGTTTTTATTGGGAGGCTTTTGGAGATGTATTTGAGAGAAAAGATTCTGGGTATTGCAGATTTAAACCTGCATCAAAATAGGAGGCCGAGGAAGAACTAAAAATGACGATGACGAGAGATTGGAGTTGAGTTGTATCCAAGAAAGAATAAAGGCTATGGAAACTACCTCAATATTTAAAGATGATCCATGTGACATTAATGAGATTGAGGATACTAGTTCTAAAGAATAGGTAAAGGGGGCTCTAGAAAGAGAGTAGCATGAAGAGCAGCTCATTAAGCTAGTTACCAAGTTCAAGTATAGATTAAATATGGAAGTGTTGTTATATAATGGTACTTTGAATGTGGAGGAGATGCTCGATTGTATGAACACTATGGGCAAATATTTTGATTATGAGAATGTTGAGGAGGAACAAAACATAAGTATGATGTGACCAGGTTAAGAGTACATGCAACAATATTGTAGGATGAGTTAAGAGGAAGATCAGAAAAAAAGGGAAAATAAAATTATATGTTAGGATAGGATGGTGGAAAAATTTAAGAGAAGGTTTATGGCTAAGGATTGATAGTTGAATTTGTTGAGGTAGGTACCCAATTTAAGAGAGAAGTCCATGACATTGAAATAATATGTACAAGAATTCTAGACTCTGAATATAGGAGTAGGTCAGATAGAGGATGATTCAGAGAAGGTGGTTAGGTACATAAATGGCATTATTGTTTTAAATTCAACATGAAATCAACCTGTTACACTTGAATACTATGCAAGATGCCTATCATCCAACACTCAGGGAAAAAGAAAAGATGGTGAGGAAGAAAACCCAACGTAGAAGAAGAAAGATTATAGCTAGAAGGAAAGGGTGTCCCAGTAGGGGAAGATCCCAAACTCCAAGAGAATAAGGAGCTCAAGTAGTCAATCTTGAGGAGGAGGAGAATCAAGGGTCATGAGATTTTTCCAAGAGGTAGAGGAAAATACAAAGATGTCAGATGATACTTGTCCATGGAAATACTCGTAATAATTCTTTCTTCTAGTTCTTTTGATGATTTTTTGGTCAAGGATTATCCTCATTTGTAGATTTTGGGTTGTACGTAATTTAGTCTCCCAATGAATCCACTCTTGTTCATTTTATGCCTCTTTTCTAAGTTCTTGATGAGTGTAGAGCTCTACAACATTGAATATAGGAGAAATTCATATACCCAGATGTAATTTGATCTCATAAGAATCTGTTGTGAACTTCCTCAAAAATTTTAGGGACCAATACTTTTTGACAAATATTTTTCAACTTCAACTTATTTTACTCACATTTTTGGGACCTTTTCTTCCTCAAATTAGCTAAAACCATTTCCCCAACATGAAAATTCATCTCCCTTCACTTGAGATCATCTCTCTTCTTATATTTTATTCTATCTTGTAGTTTTCCTTTGACCTACTCATGAATCATTTTCATTGCTGTAGAAAACTCTTCCACATTAACACTTTAATTCAGTTCTTTTCCCAAATTCCTAATCTTAGAAATCCCCCACTCATGCAAGAGATACATAACCTTCAAAGGAATTTCACCTGTGTTCCAATTAGGAGAATAACTATAGGAAAACTTCGCTTACAGGATAACTTGATCCAATTTTTTATTATGTTGATGAACTAGAAACCATAGTAAATTCCCCTAGATTACATTAACAACTTTGTTCTTCCCATCCATTTGGGTATGATAATTTGAGTTGTAGGTTAAGTTTGTCCCCAATTTCTTCCATAAATATCTCCAAAAATGTCTAACAAACTTGGTGTCTCGGTGTGAGCCAGTACTCTTAGGTAGTCCACTTAGTACCACCGCTTCCTGTGAAAAAAATGTAATGTGGGAAGCATCATTTTCTTTTAAATTCCACAACTACAAAACTTAGTCATTTATCCTTTGATTTATTCACAAATTTAGAATAAATTCCATACTAATGGCTTCCCAAGGTCCGGTTGGTATGGACAGTGACTGATATAGCCTTCATTTTGTTGTCTCCATTTATCATGTTAGCAATTTTTGCGTCTATCCACAAACCATTTAACATCTTGTCTCATGGCCAACCAATAATAAAAAAATCTTAATGGAGCATATGTCTTATCATGGCCAATATGACTCACAATCCCTAGACTATGCTTCTCTTTTAGCAAATTATCCCTCACTAATCCTTGGGGATTGCCAAACTTGATGCCTTGAAATAATAATCCTTCTTTAACCAAATATTCAATCCATGGGCTTTGATATCAAATCTCATAGTTTTCACATGCTTCATAAATATCCTTGAAATCTAGATCTTCCTTATACAATTATTCGAGATGCTCATATCTTAGAGTGTTAATGTGGAATTCCTATGGAATTAAACATTTCTTGCACCATCGACAACTTTATTCTCACTCGTATTAATATGCTTCAAAACAAAAGAAAATTTCTACATATACTCAACCCATTTTGCATGTCTTTGGTTTAGGTTGTCTTATTTGGTTATAGATTGCAATTCATTTTCATCTGTGTATAAAATAAACTCTTTGGGAATAAGGTATTTCCTTCACTCCATGAGGGACTAAATTATTGCATAAAACTCCTTATCATAAGTGGAATAATTTTATTTGGTGTCATTCAATTTCTCACTGAAATACATAACTAGATTTTCATCTTGGTTAAGAACAACTCCAATGGTTGTTCCACTCGCATCACATTGTACCTGAAAAGGTTTTGGGAAATCAGGGAAAACTAAAACAGGTTTCTCTGTGATTTTCTTCTTCAATGATTAAATGATTCTTCTATTTTTGCAGTCTATATAAAACACTACTATTTCTTTTTTATTGTTTCCACTATTGGTGTGAAAATGTAGTTGAAATCTCACATATTTTTTTTGTAAAGGATAGCCAATTAGTGGAAGCTTCTCACTTCATGGATACTTGTTGGATAAGGCCAATATTTAATGGATTTTACCTTCTTAGGCTCCATCGTCAGTCTTTCAAAAGAAATAACAAATTCTAAATAAACAAGCTCGGTTTTAGGAAAATAACACTTATTCAGATTTATCAGAAGTTTTTCTTGTTGGAATTTCCTCATTACCGATTTTAAAAATCTGAGGTGTTCTTCCTTAGCTCTACAATACAGAAGGATATCTTCAAAATAAACAATTACAAACTTGCCAATAAATTATTTAAGGACTTCATTCATAAGCCTCATAAAAGTATTGTGTGCATTGGTTAATCGAAAGGATATAACCAACCACAGGTCAAGTCATTATTGGTTTTGAAGGTTGTTTTTCACTTTTCCCCTTCTCCCATTCAAATTTGAAAATACCCACTCTTTAAGTCTATTTTGGAGAAATATATAGCACCACTGAGACAATCCATTATGTCATTTGTATAGGGTAAAGGAAAGATATACATGATGGTTATCCAATTAATAGCCCTAGAATCAGTGCACATTCTCTAACCTCCATTTGTTTTGGACTTATTGTAGTTGGAACAATAAAAGGGCTCATGCTCTCTCTTCTCAACCCTTTGTCCAATAGATATTGGACTTCTGTCTTGATTTCTTCATTTTCTCTAGGGGTCATTCTATATGTTGCATTGTTTGGTGGACTAGCTCCAATGTTTAAATCTATATCATGGCTAATTATTCTTACAAGAGGGAAAACATTAGATAAATTTTCCACCACAACATAAAAAATTAATATAACATTGATTTAATTTCAATATGAAATTCATTTAAATTTATGTCTGTAAGGACAGTTTTAGGCTTACTAATTATAGCGAACTGAACCTCCTTTTCTTGCTTCACTTGTTGTTGCAATTTGTGTTTGGTCATCATTAAGACACTCAGGCCTCCATTCTCTTTGACTCCCTTTTCTTCCAATATGAATAAAACATCCCTACAGTTTCCATTTTCAAAGGAGCAGGTATTTCTCCCATTGTCATGGATAGCTCCTCTATCATACTTCCACAACTTACCTAATAAGACATGGAAAACATCCATAGCCATGATGTCATATAAAATCTCATCCTTGTAGCTACCTATTTGGAATTCCAGCTTGCTTTGTTCATTGACTAAAATTTTATGTCCCTTTTCTATCCATGCCATGCAGTAAGGAGTGGGGTGTTTCATCCATTGTAGCCCCATTTCCTCCACCATTTCTATAGAAACCATGTTATGAGTGTTTTCGCTATCAATAAATACTTTGCAACATTTTCCTTTAGCGTTGATCACTATTCTAAACAAATTTATTCTCTATGCATTGAAGACTCAACTAATTCATGGGCTTCCTCCTCTACTTTTGTTGTTGCTACATAAACGACCCATCACATTAGAAAAATACCTATTCATAAGAGAAATGAGTATAGAGGAAAGTCTCAAGAAAAACATATAGAAAGAAGTCCACCTACACACATCCCTTATCTCACGAGAAGAATAATTTCCAACCGTGAAACAAAATATGTCTAAAAACATAAAAACAACATTATTTATACATAGGTATTACATGGACTCGGAAAATTATAAACATCATATTTCAAAGTTGGCTCGAAGTCTTGCTATGAACAGAGCATGGAGGTAAAAATAAGTGAGAAAAATCCTTTTAATAACATATACATGGAATCCAATTGAAGAGAAAAATATTTGTAAGGAATATTTCCTTTTTGCAGAATGGGCTATTGGTTGAGCAAGAGATGAGGGGATATGTTCTCATATCGGGTATTTTTAAACTCTATTTACTAATATTTAACTTAGATGAAGTGTTGAACGGTCTTTACTGGGTTTTTCGAGACTATATTTTGATGAAGTGAAGTCCCTTAGAGATTATGGTTCACAAATTGTGGAAGACTATTAAAGTATTTATTAGGAAAAACATAGAAGTAAAAGAATCGATACTTAGTGACGATAAAGCAACGGGTAAGATTGAACTACCAATTTTGAGCACTTATTTAAATTCTTCAAAAAATTAACTAGGAGTGCAGGTATAATTAAATGAAAAATATGAATCCAAATATCATACTACAATGTTCTTATCAATGACATAAGTTGTTACCAATTTTTGTTACTAACATCCTACCATCGAAGTAAAAACACAACATTTAAAATAAGTAATATTCCATTAGTTATTATATATCCATATTATAAATCATAAGGCAGGGGAATTGTGTGAATATGACAATAAATTGGGTGAAGAGAAACTCCTCTTTAGCAAAGTGACAACCCAACAAGAAAAGAGAGAAGAAAATATATTATCGTGATAAACTAGGTCATAATACCCACGACTCTAAAACTTAGGCATATGATGTGAGTTTAAAAATAAAATGAATATCTATGGCTTGATTCAGAATAATATTCCCCAGGCATAATAGTAAGAAGAGATTACATTCAACCAACACCTACAAGGACTTTTCTAGGTAAATTTGTCCCCTTCTAATTTTAAGAAGCACTTGGTAAAATCAAATCACTTTGGTTAAACGGAGTCCTAGTTCAACACAAAGAGATGGTAAGATAAATGTTCAGGTGTATTTGTACTTTGACGTGAGGTGATGGTAGGACAATTGATTAGGTGGATATAGAAGAAGGCTGCCATAAGCATGGAGGATAGGGAAAAATGATGAACTGCCCATATAGGTCCCATAATCTAGAGAATCAATTTTTTGATTATTTTATCTAACCAACACCAGAAAGTGACTTCCTTTTTAAATCAGTAACTCATTTCCAACAGGGTTGTAATACCCCTCCGTTATTCTATAAACATTTCATTTTATATTTGACTATTATTAGTATGATGACTAATGTAATCAAATACATAGAATTGTTGAATAAAGATGGAAATTGTGAGAAAAGAAACAATGGAGTAAAAGATGCTTTCCCAACTCTAAATACCAAGGATTGGATCATATTTGATTAAAATTCCTTAAAAAGATATTCTTAGATGAAAATACATATTCAGAAAAACACTGCAGGAGAGAAAAAAAGGATTTATAAGGAATAAAAAGAAAATCCTAGGGTGAAGGGTGAGAAGATCCCTCAAAGGAGGGACATCGTCAAGGAAAAATCAGCTAGAAAAATAAAGTTAAAAACACATTATGGGGACATCTTAGCTCAGGGGGAACTAGTCATTGGTTTAAGGTTCGGTAGATTAATGTTTCCAAAAACACGATTTCTAGACTAACTTGCTGCTTAGAGATTGTGAGTTGTTGTTGTTATCCTGGTGATGTATTAGAATAATAATGATTTTTGTTTTGTTGAAATTAATTATAAATTTATGTCATGAGAATACCTCGGTAGTCACTGTTATTTGTATGAGAATAATTTTTTATATTGCTATAGGTTTGTATTATGATAATATTATTGGTAGTCTTTGTTCTTCTATGAGGATGATTTCTGCATTTCTAAAATAAATTTTAGCCTCCCGTAGTGAGAATACTTTTAGCAGTTGGTTAAGGGGATACAAACTTAGACATGTATATGATTACAACGATGAAGAAGAAAAGTATTTGGGTGGAGGCTCGCATGTAAAATCCTTTGTGGATAATTGATTGTCGATGGGGTTTCACGTGCAACTTCATAACAAAACTATAGGTAGTGTATCATTAGACACCTTCTATATATTAGTAAAGTCTAATCTAGGGGTGTTTACAACCTTGCATGTTCAGCCTAGCAAATTTGTGGGATTTTTGACCATAGAACTACACTGCTGATGTTGAAAAGGTAATTTTTTCTTACGTTATGAGTATATGATAAGACTTAGTGCGGTAGGGAAGAAGAATGAGAGATACACAAATATGTAGTAATTTGTTACCTGCACGAATTAAGTTTTCTTACAAAAATCCAGGAAGTAACATATGGGCTAGCTAAATTTAATCCATGTAACCATCATTATCCTTACTTTTAGTTGAGTATGGTTGAAGTGAGGTCGCAAAAACTAGGAGTAGTGTCTAACAAGAAACCCCAAAGGGGGATCCTATGTGTCTCTCCTCGTAGTTGACATGGTGGAATATATTTTAATTTAGAGTAAACCCCATATCGAGGGAAATTTCATCTTTAGGGGTAAATTTATCACCTCTACAAATGCAATTAAATCAAGGAAATCAAGGTGAACCAATAACGATTCCAGAGTCTCATTCTATTTTAATCGTAATATGGTTGGAAACCATAACTTATCAAAATGAATCTAATATAGTCTTAACTATACAAGAAAATAGAATTAACAGGAAGGAGAAAAGAGAAACATTCATTTTCCATAATCTAAGAATTCATCTTTCAAGAATAACAAACGAATCACCAGATTTCTCGTTAAAGAATAGTGACCCGCACCATGAACCAAATGCTTACAAACGTGTCATGGATTATATTGTGTGGTATTTAGATTATTATATATCAAAAACACTAGTAACACGAGGGTTGAAAGGAAATCACATCAGCTACATAGTTACAAGCCAGAAGCATATTATATGAGAGAGGAAATAACACATAGCAACATTCACAGTTGTACCCACAACCATAGAAATGTAATTTTCCATTTAATTTACATACTGCCGCATATACAAAAATTTAAATTCCTATTTAATTTACATATTTTAGCATATACAAAGGTAAATAAAATTATTAACTTTTAGCCTATGCATGTAGTGGCCAAATTTGGCATAATTGCGAGTAAGAAGGCCCAATACTTGATCCGATGTAGTAATCATATACAAACATAGAAAGAAATAGTTTATAGTTATCCAATTTAACCATACAGAGAGAAAGATTCATGCTTATTTCTAGTATTGAAACCATAAAAGAACTAATGAACAATCATTCAAGAATACAAAGTAGAGAGCGAAACTCATTCCTACTGCAAGTCTGTAATCATAGGAGAAATATTGAAAAATATTTCAAGTAAATTAAAACAGAGCATAAGATTCACACTATGGGAAATGTATAACACTGTAATGTTAAAAAAAAATAAAAAAAATCGAATAATATTTCAACTAATAGTTTTGGCCTTACTAGATAACACACGCACAGGTACCACCAGTAGTAAGAAAAAGAAATTCTCATCAACAGGGGTTTAACTGTACTAAATCATCTTCATCAAGTATATACATGTAAGAGTCTAGGAAGTTCCTATCTCTTTATCCGTCTATACTTAAAATAACTCTTGAATAGAGTGGAAATTTCATGTAACTGGTAAACCTGGATAGAAAATAGTAGGGTGAGCTTGGAATAATTAAAAAAAAAAAAAAAAAATCCCATCTCCTCAATGGTGGTGAGACGTTCTTGGAGGGGAATATTTAGGGAAAGAAACTAACCTAGAAGTGAAGGATGCCAGTTAAGACTCCAGAGCTAAGGAAACAATGATGCATGGCTAAAGAAACATTGTGACTTTAGCTGTGGCATTGAAGGAAGTAGACAACAAAATTACTTTTTAGGAAGCAACTTTAATCTGCAATAAAAGGGGAAAATTTGCACAGTATCCTGGAGAACAAAGGAAGGAGCTTATTACCTATGTAATCCTAGAAAACTAGGGTTCCCAATCCCTCAAATAAACCCACAAATGAAAACCCAAAACAAGTTATATTAGTGGTTATGAATACTCAAATAGATAAAGAAAATAACTAGGGAAACAAAGATATGGATCATTACGTGAACTTATGTGTGGCGGTTCGAAAGTGACTACCTCTCATTCAGCTAGAAACCCCAAGGTAGGCCTTATGGAAAACCCTCACCTCCATTCTTGTGTCAAAGTGTATTTAGAACAATTTTCAAGAGAATGGGTTATTTTTACAAATCATGCATATGGACTTTTGAGAGGGGCAAGAGAGGGTTTTACCTAGTGCAAATAGCACCAGCAGGTATGACCTTTGTCGTTCTCCATCCGAACTACCTCTTTGGTGGTAAGAGCGAATGCAAGAACGGAGTGGCATGTTCTGCCACCGTAAGGCAAAAAATACTCAAACAAGCTAGCAGATTCATCGATCCGGCTAGATACCTAGTGCTACAAGAGAGTGACAGAGAATGCATGTAGTAGTAATAGAGGATGAAGCCATATTTCTTCGTTAAAGAGCCTTGGCCTTGATGGCAGAGTAACAAAACCAAATGAGTAGTAGGTGGATAAGGTAAAACAATAGGGTTCGTGTGGGTAGTTATACTCCACTGATGAGGGAGGAAAGATCTAGACCTTTGAAATCCCATTGCCTCGACCATGGTGAGGACCATGTCATAGAGTCCCTAGTCCACATGGGTCAAGAAATGTGGCACAATCAGATTTAAGGGTGAGGTGGAATATGGTTAGAATCTGTAGCACTTAATTAAGGTCTATAATGGATCAAGGGTCACACACAAGCTATCCTATAGCATTGATCAATGATATATGACTAGCCATGGGGTGTGATACTTTCGAATTTTGTGTTATTAACGTAGTTGAAAATACCATATGTGTGGATCAAAATCTATATAACTAGATTTAGGAACATATGTATATACCATAATTGAGGTGGATCATTTCACCATAAAGTAATGTGGGCACCTGGCAGTAAGAGCATTAATTCCAAATACCATTCAAACAACAAATGTTCAACCTTAATCATGATATGCTAGTTATACATGTATTCACTTTAAGAAAAAAAAAGTATATAAATCATGCCCCATATGTAGTATTATAGTTTTGACCTTAATGTTAATGGAGTTTTATTTCTTAAGTGTAATGCAATTTTATTGGAATGTGGCTATCTAAAAAATGGTATCAAAACACCAGTTACCACACTAGTCCTAATAAAAAAAGCACCACCACAATTATAGAGTAACAAGTAATAGAATTAAATGTAGCATATTTATGGTAATTGGTATGTTTCATAGTGTGTTGAATTGAGGTAGACTGGAGTAGAATTCTGAAGAACTCTCCTGTAGCTATCACTAGTGGGAGGATTTGTATGTGGAACTGGGTGAAGGTAGCACCTCACTACCCTCTCAATTCATCGATATAGTGAGAAATCAGCAACAAGAATTATCACAACGCTGGAGTAGCAATGAATGATTACAAAAATCTAATGAGAAACATGAAAATTTAATTGCAGAATGGACTGAAAAATCTAACCACAAAAGTATAGAGATGAAAGGGATAAAAAGAAATAAGAGTGAGTCAAAATCTGAAAAATCTAAAAGTGTAGAAGATTTGTTTCATAATTCTCCAAAAGTAGGGAAAGGAAAGAAGAAGATGGAGTTACAAAGGGACTTTAGAAACATCAAACCCCCTACTTTTGATGGGGAAACAGGGGAGGATTCAGAGGCATGGCTTCTAAACATGATTAGATATTTCCAGGTGTATGAATATGAAAGTAATCTGAAAGAACACCTAGCTATTTATTAGTTGTAGGGTAAAGCTACCCTTTGGTAGGAAGAGGTAAAAAGTGTGTAGTTGTTTGAAGAAAATAGTGTCTTGGGAGGAGTTCCAGAAATAGTTCAAGTCACGGTATCACAGTGAGTGTTATTATGATTATTGGGTCAATGAATATCATAAATTAATTCTCAGACAACTTACCCTAGAGGATTATTTGGCTAAGTTTACAAACTTGTTATGGTACGTACCCTACCATAAATAGGAGAATGTCAAAGTACAATTGTTCTTAATTTGTTTTGAAACTTAGTATAAACAGGAAATTGAGTTCGATAACCCAAAATCAATGGATGAAGTGGTTAGGAAGGCTAGGTTGTGTTATCAACAATTCAAGAATAGAAGTGAAGATGGAAAATTGTGGAAAAACAAGGAGAGCAATAAGGTTTGGGGAACATAAAACACCAAAAAAAACATTACCTAAATAATTTTGGTAAGGATCATCGAAGGAAGAATTTTAGTAAAGGAAATGCACTTCCTCTTGCACAGTCTTATACTTGCTCGAAAACCACAAAATTGAACAGCAAGAAAAATAAGAACATAAAGGAGATAAAATCGTTAAAATGTTGGGGATAGTGTGAACCACACTTGCTAGGAGATAGCCCCCATAGTCCTATATCTATCCATAAAATTCAGGAAATTGAAGAGACAATGACAGTGAATAACATTGCATAGAATATTCCTAGAATTAGTGCAACATTAGAAGACATACAAGTTGAACATCAATCTACTATGATTTAAATTGAAGGTACTATACTAAACCAAACTATGTCCCTTTTAATTGATCCAAGGGTTATCCTAAGTTATAAAAGCCCCCAGATTGTGGAAAAGTGTAATTTGAAATCTGAAAAATTCAAGAATGCATGGTTGGTACACTTTGCAATGGGTACGAAAAGAAGAGGACCCAATTGAATAAAGAAATGTCTCCTTATTCTAAATGGTTATATCACATCAACAGATTTAAATATTCTTCCCTTAGGATCTTATGATCTATTGATATGCATGGAATGGTTGGAAAGATGGGTAGTTTTTATAAATTATCTAGAGAAAATGGCCAGTTGTGTTGATCAAAATGGACACCCAAAGTTAGTTAGAGGAAATCCAAAACTAGTATCGGTTCGATACATTTCAGCGTTGCATATCAAAGGAAGTGTAAGGAAAGGATGCCAATTGTATATGTTATAGGTAGAAACTAGTGACCAATCAACAAAAAAGGGAAATTTAAATACTTTGTCGGTCATTAAGGATTTTCAAGATGTATTTCCCGAAGAAATTCCACAGTCTTCCCTACACAGCGACATAGATTTTACAATTGATTTTATATCGGGTGTCATTCGTGTGTGTAGAGCCCCATACCAAATGAGCACACCATAACTACTAGAATTGAAAATGAAATTATAGGAGCTCTTGAGCAAGGGTTATATTAGGCTGAGTGTTTCACCATGGGGTCACCTGTACTCTTTGTCAAGAAAAAATATGGCACATTCAGAATGTGCATTGATTATCATCAGTTGAATAAACTCACAATAAAAAACAAATACCCATTGCCTTGAATTGATGATCTCTTTGATCAGGTGAGAGAAGAAAAAATAAAAAAAAAATATTTCAGAACTAGTTACCATCAACTATGCATAAAGAATGAAGAAATCTAGAAAACAACCTTTGGAACCAATTACGACCATTATGAGTTTGTTTTGTTACCTTTTGGTCTCACAAATGAACCAACAATTTTCATGTGCTTGATGAATAATACACTTCACCCTTACCTTGATAAGTTTGTGCTAATGTTCATATATGATATTCTAGTGTATTCAATGAATGTAGAGGAGCAAAAAGAACATTTGAGGCTATTGTTACAAACGTGAAGGGAGCACGAAGTGTATGAAAAACTCACAAATGTGAGTTTTATAAAGACATAATACAATTCTTGGGACATGTTAATTTCATGGAAGGATTATTGGTGGATCCTAAAACAATTGAGGCTATCATGATTTGGCACATACCAAGGGACGTATTTGTAGTTCGATCATTCATGGGAGTTATAGGATATTAGCCAAGGTTCTTAGAATCCTTCTCATAATTAGCCTATCCTATCACTTCCTTGTAGAAAAAGGGTGTGAAGTTTGAATGTAAAACCAAATATGAAGAATGGTTTGATAAGCTTAAACAATTGTTAGCCACAGCCCCTATACCAAAAATCATAGATCCAAGTCAAGAATTCACTGTTTGTACAAATTCCTATTTGGAAGGCCTTGGAGGAGTATTAATCCACGATAATGTTTTAATAGCTTACAGGTCCAGAAAGCTGAAAGCACACGAGAAAAAATATGCAATGTATGATTTAGAATTGGGGGTTGTGATACACACTCTTGAAATGTGTAGACACTATCTGCTTGGAAAAAAATTTACACTAGTAACTGATCACATCATTCTGAAGTATTATTTAGCCAACAGGACTTAAATTCTAGGCAAGACATATGGCTGGCATTCCTCAACAATTTTGACTTTGAAATACGACACATAAAATGAAAGGAAAACAAACTAGCAAATTCTCTAAGTAGTTCTTCTCATGCTGTGTTAGGGATATTTGTTAGTAGTGTAGATACATATTTTCTATAAAAAGTGAAGAAGTCAATAAAATAATATGCCAATTATTTGGAAATTCATCAAAAAATACAGCAAATGGGAAATTCAGAGTATGCTGAAAATTCAGAAAATATACTCACTTACTGAAATCGGTTATATATTCCTAATGTAATCACACTGAAACAAACAATACTATATGACTATTACAAAATACCTTACATAGGCCATCCGTGATACCAGAAAATGATTACTCCATTAAGGATATTTATTTTTCCAGGTATGAAGAGGGATGTGGCCGAATATCCAACAAAGTTCATACAGTGTCAACAAGTAAATGTAGAGCATCAACATCCTACTGGATTGTTGAACCCTTTACCCATACCCAAATGGAAGTGGGAGGCAATTTCAATGGACTTTATCAAATGATTTCCAAGGATGAAATGTCAACATGATTCTAACATGGTAGTGGTGGATGTGTTGACTAGAGAATCCCACTTTATACCAGTGCAATCTACGTTTGGGACTGCTCAATGCTAATATTTTCATAAGAGGCATATTTTGCCTACATGGAATACCCAAGCTAATAGTGTCTAATGGTGATGATAAAATTAGCTCCAAGTTTTGGAAAGAATTGTTCGGAGGTATGGGAACACATTTGAATTTTAGCCTAGCATATAACCTACAAACAGATGGGCAGATAGAAAGAACCAGTCAGGCTCTGGAGGTCATGCTAAGAATGTATGTTGTGAATCAACCTACCAAGTGGGGGCATCTTCTGCATTTAGCATAATTTGTGTATACTAATAGTTACCAGACTTCTTTTAAAATGAGTCATTTTTAGGCTTTATATGGCAGGAAATGTAATACATCCCTGAGATGTAGTCAACCAGAAGATGAGCTAATATTGGTGCCAAATTCTATGTAGGAAATGGAATAGATAGAGTAAAAAATTAGGCAAAATAGGAAAATAGCACAAGATCAGCAAAAGATTTATGCATACAAGAAAAGAGTGCATAAAAAATTCAACATCGGAGAGAACGTATATTTACAGTGAAAACCCAAGAAGACTACTCTATGAACATGAACTTGTGCTAAGTTGGCACCACGATTTTGTGGGCATTTTGAAAACCTAGATATAGTTGGCCCAGTGGCTTATCAACTAGCTTTACCCGTCAATATTAGAGTTCATAATGTACTTCATGTGTCTTTATTAAAAAAAATGTTCATGACAATGATCATGTGATTGATTAGAATTTGATATAGACGAAACCTAAACAATATTTCCTACCCATGTCACTTCACATTTTGGAGAAGAGGGAAATTGTGCTTCGAAATGGAGTCATATATTATGTTAAGGTGTAGTCGAATCACCTTACACATGAAGAGGGAACTTGGGAGTAGGAATATAATATGAAAGAAGCCTACCCAACAGTATTTCAATAAAATGCAGAGAATAATAAGCACTGAGGATAGTGTTATTTTCAACAGAGGAAAGATTTAATACCCCTCCGCTATTCTAGAAATATTATTTTTTATATTTCACTATTTTTAGTATGTTGGTTGATGAGCCATGGTGATCTGATTATGAGGAAAATTTGATGTAATTAAATAGACACAATTGTTCAATAAAGCTAGAAATTGTGAGGAAAGAAACACTGGAGTAAATGATGTTTGAACAAATATGAATACCAATTGAGTGGATAAGATTTGATTAAAATTCTTTAAATAAATATATTCAATTGAAGATAAATACTGAGAAAAGCACTGCGGATGAGAATAGAAAGATTTATGAGGAAAAACAAAAGAAAATCATAAGCTAAAGGGTGAGCAAATCCTGGGGAATTAGAAGGGGTTACTAACTATAGGAAAGAATATCATAGCTCGAGGGAACCAATAGTTCATGCAAGGTTGGGTGGATAAGTGTTTCCACAAACATGGTTTCCACACTAAATTTCTAGTTAAAGATTGTGAATTTTTGTTGTTATCCTCGTGATGGATACGAATAATAATGATTTTTGTTTTGCTGAAATTAATTTTAAATATGTTTGATGAGAATACCTCATTAATTGTTGTTCCTTTTATGAGGATACTTTTTGTACTGTTGGAAAGAATTTTACGTTTCTATTATGATAATATTCTTAGTAGTCTTTGTTCTTCTATGCTGATGATTTCTACATTACTGAAATCAATTGTAATTTCCTGTAATGATATTATTTTCAATAGTTGATTAAAGGGATACAAAGTTCGACACGTATATGATTAAAGTAGTGAAGAGGAAGAATATATGGTTGGAGGATCACATGTAGAATCCTTTGTGGATAATTTATTGTCAATGGGGTTTCATGTGCAAATTCATAGCTAAACTATAGGTAGTGTATGATTAGACATCTTGTATAGATGAGTAAATTCTGATCAAGGACTGTTTACAACGTTCCATGTTGATCATAACAAATTGGCGAGATTTGCGAACATACAATTACACTTTGATGTTGAAAAGGAAAAATTTTCTTACGGTATGAGAGAGAAGAATGAGAGAGAACCAAAATTATAGTAAGTTGTTACATGCACAAATTAAGTTTTCTTATAGTAATTTTAGGAAATAAGGAATGGGGTAGTTAAATGCAATCCATGTAACCATCATTATCCTTGCTTTCGGTTGAGTATGGTCGAAGTGAAGTCGTGGTGACTAAGAGTAGTGTTTGACAGGACACCCCAAAGGTGGATATTGTGTGTCTCGACTCTAAGTTGATCTGGTGGAATATATTTTAAATTAGAGTAAACCATGGATAGAGGGAAATGTCATCTTTTGAGGTAAATTTATCACCTCTACAAATGTAATTAAGATAAATGAAGTCGAGTTGATTCAATAGTGATTCCACAGTCTCATTCTATTCAGATCCTAAGATGGTTGGCAACCAAAACTTATCGAAATGACTCTAATCTAGTCTTTACTATACAAGAAAATAGAATTAACAGGAAGGAAAGAAGTGAAACATTCCTTTTTCATAATATGAGAATTCATATTTCGAGAATAACAAATGAACGACCAGATTTCGCGTTAAAGAATAGTGACCAGCAGCATCAACCAAACTCTTATAGACTTGTTGTGGATTATATTTCGTGTTATTTAGATTAGTATATATCAACAAAACTAGTAACACAAGGGGTGGGGAAACAACGACCAAGGCAGACTTGGAAAGGAAATCTCATCAACTACGTAGTTACAAGCGAGGAGCATATTATATAAGAGAGGAAATAACACCGAATGACATGCATAGTCATACCCACTGTCACATAATTGTAGTTTTCCATTTAATTTACATCTTGTAACATATACATAAAATGTAACTTCCTATTTGATTTACATATTGTAGCATATAAAAACATAGATAAAATTATTTACTTTTAGCCTAGGCCTCTAGTGGCCCAATTTGGCACAATTACAAGGAATAAATCTGAATATTCGATCTGATGCAGTAATCAAATGAAAACATAAAAGAAAATAGTGTATAGTTGTCCAAGTTAAGAAGATAGAGAGCGATATTCATTATCATTACCAATATTTAAACCATATAAGAATTATTAAACAATCATTCAAGAATACAAAACAGAGAGTGAACTTGATTCCTACCACAATTTTGTAATCATGGGAGAAATATTGAAAAATATTTCAAGTAAATTAAAATAGAGTGTGAGATTCACACTATGGAAAGTTGACAATACTGTAGATAAAAAAAGAAAAAATATTCCATTAGTATCACAGCTAATAGTTATGGCCTTACTGAATGAGACACACACAAGTACCACCAGCAGTAAGAAAATGAAACTCTTCTAAATAGTAGTTTAACTCTGCTAAAATAATCCCAATCAAGTATATACACATGAGAGACTACGAAGTTCCTCGCTCTTTATCCTTATGTACTTAAAATACCTCTTGACTAGAGAGGAAATTTCATGTAACAAGTAGTCCCGGATAAGAAATAGTAGGGTGAGATTGGACTAATAAAAGAACAAAAGCCTTTGTTTTTGCTTATCTCCTCAACATTGTTAGGATGTTCCTGGAGGGGAACATTCAATCGAAGAAACTAACCTAGAAGTAAAGGTATTTTGTTTAGGAATCGCTAGAGCTAAGGAACCAGTGGTGCATGGCTAAATAAATGTTGTGATCTTACCTGTGACATTGAAGGTAGTAGACAACAGAATTAATTGTTAGTGAGTAGCTTTAATTTGTAGTAAAAGGGAAAAATCCACATAGTATGCTAGCAAAGGAAGGAAGGAGTTTATTACCTATGTAATTCTGGCGAACCAAGGTTTCTAATCCTGCAACTAAACTCACAAACAAAAAACCAAAAACAATTGTGTTAGTGGTTATGAATACTTGAATAGATAAATAAAATAACCAAGAAAACAAAGTTAGGGAACATTACCTAAAATTCTTTGTGGCGATTCGATAGTGAGTACCTCTTAGTTGACAAAAAACACCAAGCCAAGCCTTGTGGAAAACCCTCACATCCATTCTTGTGTCAAAGAATATCCTAAATAATGCTAAAGATAATGGGATATTTTTACTAATCATGCATATGCAATTCCGAGAGGGGCTAGAGACGGTTTTACCTAGTGTGAATGAAACTCGCAGATATGATGTTCATCGTTCTCCACAGGAACTGGCTCTTTGGGAATAAGATAGAATGCAGGAAGGGAGTGTCATGTCGAGCAACCTAAATGAAAGATAGACCTAAGCCAGTTGGCAGAGTCATAGATCGAGCTAGATACCTAGAATTAGAAGACAACGACAGAGAATTCACCCAGTTGTAATAGAGGACAATACCAAATTGCATCGTTGCAGATCCTTAACCCTCAAGGAAGAGTAATAAAACTAAATGAGCAATGGGTGGCTAGGATAAAACAATAGACGTTGTGTGGGTATTTCTACGCCCACGATGAGGGAGGAAGGATCTGGACCATTTAAATCCCAACGCCTCGGCCACGATGAGGACCATGTGATAGAGTCCCATGTTCACATGGGCCACACAACATGTAGTGAACAGATTTGATGGTGAGGTGGATATGGGTAACATTTGTAGCACTTAATTAAGGTCTAGAATGCAATAAGGGTCACTCACAATCTAGGATGTAACATTAATCAATGATATACGACCAACCATGGGTTGTGATAATTTTGAATTGTGTATTATTAATATAGTTTAGAAGACGATATGCATGGATCAAAATTTATATAACAATTATTATGAACAAAGGTATATACCATAATTGAGGTGGATCATTTGACCATAGAGTAATTTGGGTGCTTTGCAAATGGGGCATTAATTCCAAATACCATTCAAACAACAAATGGGAATCCTTAATCATGATATGCTAGTTACACATGTATTCACTTTAAGAAAAGCAAATTATATAAAGCATGCACCATATGTAGTATTACAGTTTTGACCTTAAGCGTAATGGATTTTTATTTCTTAACTGCAGTCAAGTTTGATTGAAAGTTGGGTATCTGACAAGGGTACATGACTTCTCAAGGTGATTTCGTTCTTGTGTGTTTAGAACTGGAAAACTACTTTGCCTAGGAATATTCCCCATTCATCATGAAGAGATAAAAATATAATTTCTAAGGATAATTCTACATTAAAAAATGGAGGATATGACGAATCGTAGGATCATGAACACAGGTCCCAGAATGAGGAAAGAAAAGCTAAAAGTAAAACAGTAGAGTTTTGTATTGTATTTGTAATAATTCTTTTAAGTTTTTGATGCAAGGGAAATCTTTTTGTATTAACACTCCAATACTATAGTTGAAATACAATTACTAAATAAATTCATAAAGTGATACAAATTTCTTAGCAAAACTATCTTTTGGATGTAAAGAATTGATAATGTTCACTGAATCAATCAACTCAATTTCTTAATAATGTTCACATTTCATATCTCTCATTTTATTCAATATTATAACAAAGATCACTTTAAGTAATGCCTTTATACATAGTCAAATCCATGAAAAAAATAATGCAATAGAGATACATCAAAGTAATTTAAAGATTAATAACATATATGCTGGGATGAATGTAAGCAATTCCAAAAAATAGTTATACCCATCTACGTGGATAAAAAATACTTATGAAGAAGGTATTGTGTGGTTAAATTTGAAGATAGACACCCCTTGCATGGCCAACAAGTCCCAACAAAAAAGTTTGATCGAATATTGCAAGTTAGCTACACTAATTGAGGAAAACTTGTGAGAGTAGGATAAAAGTAAGCTATTAAAATACTAAAAAAAAATGCAAGTAACTAATAGTATTAAGATTCTTTGCACTACAATCTCCCTCAAAAATGTAATCAAGGGTGAGGCCCCAAAGGATATAAATGAATAGAAGCTAGCATTGACCAAGATAATAAGTTGAAACATATGATCGTACAAAAATATCCAAGCAAAGAAAAATGTTTGAGGCCAAATATGGCACATTGAAAGGATGAATTTTTTCATACATTTCCCATCATATAAATTCAAAATATCAAGAGAAAAAGTCATTTTGAGTAGAAGTATTATTGATGCCAAATTGAGTGTTAATAACCTTCAATTAGCAATGCAAAATCCGTAGAATGGTTCTTTTGTATGGCATATTCTATCCTCAGTGAACTGAGACAACCAAGCTACATCGATAGGATCAATTCTAACCAATATATGGCAAATGGTAAACAATGACTGAAATATTAAGGTAAAAAATAAGACTCACTATTATAAGCTAAATTAGCAGGATGTAAATCTAGATACAAATATCTCAGATTGTTGAAAAGACAGGATCTAGAAACAACAAGTATAAAAACCATCAGTTATAATTGTAAATACCATTTCAACATGATGCTAAAGAAGGTATTAACAACATTTTTTTGAGGCACATCTATATGTCTAAGTCAGTAGTGACTAAAGTTGTTTTCTTAGAGAAAATGGCAGGACTAAATAATAGTGTGGGTAAAATAAGCAACAATGGAGCATGTAAAGATATTAAATCTTAACAGCAGGACTTGACCATAATGATAGATCAAACATTGATAACAGATATTCAGAAATCAAATTTTGCAAGAAAAATTCTTCTTAAGGATATATCATACCTTGAATAGGAATGGAGTTTAGTGTTTTGGCCTTTATGATTTTAAGGTTTTTGCAAATTTTGCATCAAAAATATTTTTTTTGGACATGAGTCAACAAAAAATAACTAGAAGTTTTAGGAATCATTTCAGGATCCATTTCATTTTCCGTAGGATTCATTTCCTTCTCAAGAAGATCAACTTCCAAGACAGATCTTGGAATATCCATATTGCACATAAAAGGATAGTGGATCCAGTAACATATGTTATATATCATTGTTAATATTTGACAACATATTACTAGGATACGTAAAGAACAAACAAAATTATTCCATCTATCATTTTCAAACTTGCCAAAGAAATATGACAAAGAAATTCAATCATAAATTCCTGAACTTCTTACATGTTATTGAGAAGTCCCATAAAGAGGAAGTCCACCATAACCATATATCATTGGATCTTGGGATGGAGGAGCATAACCATAAGCTTCATATCCTTAACCATAACCATAGTAAGTTCCACCATCATTCCATTAATTTGGATCTAGTTGAAGTTGCGATCCCCAAGTTAGAGTTTGCAGCAAAACATGCATATGCCTGTGAGAAAGCTAAAAAGTATAAATATTTTCAATCATAGTGATAATTCAGAAAGATATCCAATGAAAATGAATAAAATATGCTACAAAATTGTCTAATCCTTTTCTAGATATTGACCCCAAGAAAGGTGAATAGATTGTTGAAAAATAATAATACTATATATGTTTTGCAAAGCTTCCTCAATGGAGGATATTATACACATTTATCTAAAAGTTAAAAGCATAAATATGGTAGAAAATACTAAATCTAACTACAAAATTTAGATATAAATAGGAAGATGTAACAAATGCTTATTTTATTATTTTATGCATTTTTTATATTTTGGCTCTTAATCCATCAAATTCGATCCAACATAATTCTATATTTCATTTTAATCTGGACAAATTGATAATGTTATGTTTCAATTCTAACATGCAATGAAGTGTTATGAAAATAAGCATAGACTACCACCACCACACAACTCTGCCCATCAGTAATAGAGGACAAACATGTTAGTGAATTTCACAAAACCACATCCTTCTCTCGCTCATATTTTCACATACAATGTACATCCATGTGACCCAAAAACCTACCTCAGATCTTCATTTGTTGAATTTGGATGTAACCCACCAACAAATATCTGCATGAATGAGTCCAAAATAGAATAGTAAAAAGAAATATATGCCTTAAAAAGAATTAGAATATAGAAAGACATCCATTTACAGTTGTATTATTTGGATCATTGTCTAGCTAGAAGCCTTGAGTAGCAATTGCACCACCATATGCCTATGTGTAATACTTACTTGAACCAAAGGTAAATTAAGACTAGAAAAACTAGTTTCTAAATGGCAAAAACATGCTTGTGGTGCTGAAAAGTTGCATGAAAAAATGTCTTGAAAAAAATCAAATAGAATGAGGAAGAAAAATTATGGTGATACCCATATGACCTCTATCTACCTCAAAAGTAAAATATTTAGTAAACATCTCGTGACTTGTTTAACCATTAATTGTACTCTTTTCTATTAAAATCACATCAACATTGTATTCAAGTTTTCTATGCAATAACATAACCAATTTCAACCCACAGTAACATTAGATTATGACATCGAACCCCCATATTAATTATTAGAATTTTTAAAAGGGTAGCTGACTTGGGAATTCCCCCTTCTACCTGGAAGTTGTATGTGAATATCTATGACATAATTTTCCAGTACATATCATAACAACACCTACAGGGCACATATTTATATATGAGATGGATACCAAGTAACAAGACACTAAGAAGTTCATATTTGAAGTTCAACCAAAATCTATGTATCTACTAACTTCACAAAGGTTTTAAATTTTAGACTACCAAAATCAATTGAATATTAGTATGTGCTCAAAACTTTAAGTATATCATCATGCAAGTATTACTAAAATTTTCCATAGTCATAAAAAATGAAATATGGTATTAGTCAATAGAAAACTTTCCATGCACTTCCTCTTTCAATAGAACTATATATATAGTAGAATTGGTATAACTAATAATTGCATTGTTGATAATAACAACTACGGAAAATTCCTGTTGAAATCACAACTAGTGTTCACGAAAATGATTTTGAATTCTATGGAGATCAACACATTAGGGTTGGGAGGCTTCAAAATTATTAAACAATAGTCTATAGTAGAAAAAAGCATAGGGTACAAGGGAAGGTGTTTTTCTCTATGTTTTCATGAGAAGTAGGGAAGTCCAAGGAAATACTTGAAAAATATAAATGTTAATATCCCCCAAGAATGGATGAAAAAATGTTCATCAAAAGGTGAATAAACGCTACTGTGGCACTGAACCCAACCTGACAGCTAAAGCCAAAAATATGAGACCCTAAATTCTAGGTTAGGAGGGATTTGGCATGTAGTCTAACATATTCTTGATTTTAAATGCCTTCAATGTTTGGAGGTTACAAGGAAGTTTTACTGATTCAACACCTTGACCAAAGAGTTACTTATTGAAACTCATATTAAATGGAAACATCTCAAACTGACATTATTTATGTGAAAAGTAAGCCTAAAAATGTAAATGGACTGTCAGATTTACTCATATGTAAGATACACCCAACATGGATGCTATGTTGATTAGCATTCAAACCTTACAATTGAGTGGGGAGGGTAGTGAATGGGAAAACTAAGTCTAAGAATATAAATGGACTAGGATTTGATCCAATGTGACATACAACTAGCATGGTTGGAGAGTAGGTTTACCATCCAAAATTTTAGTGAAGTTCTTAGACTAGAAAATATTGCAATTAATCAAAAAAAATTTGGAAAAACCTATTAAGAGTGCCAAAACAACAAACAAAAGGAAGATCATAAAACATGCAAGAATATCAATTATGATATGGATTTAGGCAATGCTTTGTAGTGCTCCTTGAGTTTGAATATGTTGGAATATGCATGAATAACGTAGTATATTAGGAGGTATCCATTTTAAAATTTAAATGTAATACTTACCTTGAGCTTGAGAAAATAACCAATAGTTTTGCTAGGCAAAGGATGTCCCAGAGCCTCATTGGGTAAAGGAACATATATATGACATTGTAGGCCAAGGAAACTGATAAGTAGAAATAGAAGAGTAAGAAACCAAGAGAAGACAGAAAGGAAAGAGAAACCATCGAGGCTTCAAATCTAGAAATATTGACAAGAATTAATTTCAAAATTTAGGAAGATGGTTCTACAAAAACCAACACCAGAAAGCTAGGTATTATCCTCCTTGTCCTCAAATAACCAATGAGTTATACAAGAGAAATGGTTGATTAAGAGGAAACGAACATTTTAAAACAAAAAAAGCAACACGCCAACCAAAGGGAAATAAAAGAAATTGAATGAGGGAAATCATTGAGTCAATAATTTTAGGAAAATAAAAATAAAAATTGGTAGATTTTGGGTATAGGTTTTCATGAAATATAGTCATGTTAGAAGATAAGATAATGTTGAATTAGAATAGTAAATGAATCAATGTTAGGGTCCACTGGAAGATCATATCCCGTAAAAAGATAGGGATGGAGATATCAACCTTGAAATTAATCGCCAATAAGTAGATCTTACCAAGCGTTGCAGATCCATTCAATTGCCAGTATTCTATTATAATGACATATTAAATTTTACTCTTTATTAGCCTTTCACAACTAGTTATATAGAAACATGTCTTTAGCTTGCTATTAGATATTCTTGTTTTTCTTATTAGTATTGTTTTAGGAGATTCCTTGACACTACCAGTTTGTATTAACATTACATGTACTATATTTAAACTCCCTTTCACCTAATTTTGTGGTATTTTGTTGGACATTGACAATTTTATCTTAACTTTCTAGGTACTTATTAAATAGAAAATGTGAGCCCAAAAAGAAATAACATCAAATTAAAGTAATCAATGAGTAATGACTTATGATATATTAATAGTTAAAGCTGAAGTTTCAATTTATTTATTGTTTGTATTGTTTTGATTTATTTACCAAACATCATAGCAAACCAAATTGTGGATTAAATTAGCATCATATGCAATTCAAATATATTCTCAATTTCATATTAGGTTATTTCCATAACAGTTGAACATTCTCACTTAGAAATTCCATTAATTTTCTTCTAATTTTTAATGTCCTCTTCTAATTAAATTGCCCAAGGGTGGATGAATAGCCTATCCAACCCCATAGGATATGGTCATTTATATAGGGGAAACACATTATTCAATGTCATTGTGGTAACTTTAGGTAACATGGGGTAATTGGAGGAGAACATGTGGAAAAAATCAAATTTGAGGTAAGTGGAGGGAAACTTGTTAGCCCCTCAAATTAAAATTAGGTGGCAATACCCCAAAGGGAATCTATAAAAATGAGAATAATTTTCTCATTATGATTTGTTAATCTTTATGATTTCAGCGTTGAGGCCCTTGAGGGTTTTAAGACTCCTTCCTTTTTGATCATTTCAATGATGAAATATTCCACCGTAGCCAATCCCCTTCTCTTTACTCTACTGGGCATAATCTTCTAAGGCATCTTTCATCTGTTTTTGGTAATCAAGGGAGAAATTTTGAGGATTGACTTGTTGGGGAAAGCTAAGAAGCATTTATGTAACAACAAAGACTATCCAAAAAAATGCCAAGGACAGTGAGGTAGTCAACTAACCTTAGCTTGAAGCTTGCATCCAGCTTAAACAAGGTTTTATGTAGTAGCGAAAGCCCTATCTTGAAAGAAAAGGCCTATGAAGCCATTTTCTTGAAGTAACTTGAATATCCTAGGATATTCTGACTAGAGAGGGTCCCTAAGGCCACATTTTTGTGGCAACATTGGACTTCTGAAGCCTTAACTAATGCAACAACTGACTTACATGAACAATTTTTATGATAGTGGATCACCAATATGGAACCAAAACCTATCTACAACAACAAAGTGTCTTTAAGTGATTAGTTGGTGGAAAAATACTTATGATCCCTTGTCCCTAAGGATATAGCCCATCTGATGGAAATAACTGAAGCATTGTAGGGCATCTTGTTGTGGCTAAGGAAACTGTGCAGCCCCGTAAGACTGATGTGTGTAGTAGGAATGTGTGGGGGGAATTCAGGATTATGTGTTGGTCTACGACAACAAATGGTAGAAAAAAATGCCTGTAGGTGGAAAAGGGTTGGATGAATATCAAACCTAGGAGTAGTAGGAACATAGCTAATGAAATATAAATGTTGTGACTTGCCCTGTAATGTGAAATTTGGGAGGACTCTGAATTCAAAATTATTTTGTACTCCTTGATTAACCTCATGTGGATGAGTTATTAGTTATTGGTTACATTATCTTATTTCATTCAATAATGTCCACATATTCCAGCCTAGCTAGAGAAGGATAATCATCAAAATATGCCTCTAGTTAAATTTGTGATAGTATATATAACTAGAAAACAACCATCTATAATTAATAGCAAGGTAGCATCTCCGCATGTAGTGGAGGAAGCACATAATATAGATGGATATGAAAAAATGGGTAGAATAAATCCACTAAAGAAAACCCATATGTCCAGGCATAGCTAGAAAATAATGAAAATAAAAAAATTGCCTCTCATTCGGCATCCAACAATATCTATCCTAATGGTATTGATTTTAATATTCTTCATTCTGAAGATAGTCCTTTGAATAATTAGATTCATATCATTCTGTAAATTAATGCAGATAGTTTCAAATAATCATTGTAGTTATTATCCATGTCACCTAAAGTACTACATCATTATCAATGAAATAATTTTGAACATAAAGCCTAGAAAATTTTCAGAGATAAAGAACTAGAGTCTCATAAATCACATATAGATGCATATCACCATCATATAACTTGATATTTTTGAAGCAACAATTATAATGACAATATGCCAATATCGTTGATTCTCTAACATATATTTAGTTAACCATCAAGCTACAATACATTTGACTTTATGACACTTGCTAGTGCACTACCTACATAGATGCACTTGCATCATCATTTTATATTAAGGCGATTTCATTTAAAATAGATAATGATTCTCTATATCACATGCTCAAGAAGCAGGAAGAATATACTTCAAATTCCAGATATAGGCCACAAGGGCTCCAAGGACACAAATCATTTGACCTGTCCACATATCAAAACCATCATAACGAAGAAATGATGACAAAATGTGCATCCATCTAAAAAAGGAGAAATTCAATACGTCTTATAGAACAACTAAAGTAGAAATTAAAAAAAAAAAAAACAACAACAACAACAACAACAACAACACATTTTTTGAGTTAATAATTTTGGTGTTATAAAGTTATAGATTTTATCTGCTAATAGAGTATCATTTCAAGTCGACTAATCCAAAAAACATTTGTTGATTCATGTAAATATTATATAAGAAAGCTCACATGGGGAAAAATACATGAAATGAGCATTCACCAAGCCTTGGTTGCATCTAGGGTTGCACCTAGAAACCATGTGCTCCTCGCCTCTGTGAATCACATATTGAGTCTCACATCTCGCCCCTAATTGATCATGGGTGCATATTTCTTCCTACAATCCATAGTAATTGAAGGAGAATGGATTCCATAAATTTTCCTCCTTGTACACTAATGCTACCTTCGAGAACTTGTTAGATCCTTCCATTAAGAATTTGAAATCCTCGAATAAGCCAGAAAGGTTTGTTAAGAATATCTAGCATCCAATGGTTTTCACTCCAAAGGGAAAAGTATCATTGTTTATTGATCAAATCCTGGTAGGAAAATTCATGGGGATGTGGTCAAATAAAAAAACCCTAGACTCATAGATCCATAAACAATGGGCATCGAGGCTATAATTTGTTTTTGTGTGGTAAAGTTTCTTTTTCCTACCATTTTCAACTTAAGGAGGATAAAGAATTTTCTTTTCTTACCAAGACCTAGTTTTAAGGGACCAACAAGCTATATCTAAGATAACATAAGATCATTTTATCAATGGCCAACTAAATACCACAAGTGTATGCCAATGGAACTAAGTTAGTAAATCCAATGTTAGCAATTACCAATGGAGAAATGGATTCAACAAATTAGCCCTCCCTTAAAAATGAGGCTACCTTCGAACACTTGGTATTTTCTTTTGTCAAGTAAGCTAAATCCTCCAATAAACCAACAAGGCTTTCTTGGAGCTGGACATGATCTAGAGGCTTCACTAGTCATCCAAATGTTCCAAAGAAGAAGGCATTATTGCTAATGAAACATATCATAATAGAAAATTTTTATGGGGGTGTGGCCAAATCACAAAACTCTTGACTCTTGGTCTAGATACAATGGGCACTCATAATGAAAGATAAACCACAATATTATTTCCATGGTAAGGGTTCCTTTGCTTCCCTTTCTAACTTAAGGAAAATAAATATTTAATTCTTTTTCATCAAGTTTTGGTTTTTAGAGAGCAACAAGCTATAAGTGAGATAATTTTATTAATGTCTAACAAAAGACTCCTAAGGTAGATAAATATGACTAAGTACTTCCATTGTCAGCAAAAACCAATAGAAAATTTTCTTCTATGAGTTCGCCTTCCATGGACACTGAAGATACCTTCAAGCACTTGGTACTTTCTTTCGTCAAGTAACATAAACCATTGAAAATTCTAAGGAAAACCATTCATAGGGTCATCACCAAATAACAAAACCCTTGACTCTAGGATCTAGAAACAAAGGGAACCCAAACCAAATGGTTGAACACAATATTAATTCCATCCTAAGGTCTCTTTTGGCTTTCATTTCCATCTCAAAAAATATCTAGACTTGATTATTCCCCATCACGCCCTGGGCTTTGAGGGCTCAATTATCTATATCTAATATAATTTAAGATAATTTTAGTAAGTCCAAACAAAATATCACAAAAGTATATCAATAGTGCTAAGATAGTATATCCAATGTCAATAAAATATGCGAGTTCTATGGAATTTCATAAAAAGATGCTAAAAATAAAAAGATAATAAGATCCAAAGTGTAGGCTATTGACTAGACACTAAATATCTAGCTAAATAAAGCTAACAACTAGCAGAGAGAATATAAGATAACGTGTTGATAAAGTAGAAGTGCTATAAATTGAAAGGCTCTGAAAATATTGATACCATGAAAAAGAGAGGGAGGATATCATGTCCTTCTAGTGATGGCGGCCAAGGATGAGTGGGGAAGCCAAGAGGCGGGCCGATCATTAGATTCTTCAATCACTATAAAAGAAAACTACATTGGCAAAATATATCCTCCAAGGAGTGGCCTAGATTAACATGACCTCAATATTTGATCCTGATTAGTGCACTAGAATGAGCAAGTCCCATTCTCCAAACATCTGAGGCCAAAAGGGAGAATCTCGTAATGGAAACTTGGCTATTTGTTGAACATGATGATTAGTATACTAAGGTGTGAACCAATAATATGTTAAATTTGCAACCGCCTAAAGTTGGTATATCTACTTTTTCTGTGGTGTATGACCTATAACATAGAATGGAAACTCCAAAAAACATGACCTAGTGATCTGAATAATAAATACATGTCTCAAAAAATTAAATTAGTATTTTATTGTCTCCATTCCATTTTTAAAATAGTTCATAAATGTGTCAATATATTTCTATTTCGAATCATTATCTAGAACTTAATAATTAGTATATATTACAAAGAAATATCTACTGTCAACTAATGGAAACTCATTGAGCCTAAAAAAAATAATACTTCTCCCAGCTAATGGAAACTTGTTCAAGCAAGAAATAAACAACATAGGAAATACCACTAATACATCTCTAATGAACAATGTTTTTTGAGTGGAAACTCCAAAACATTGTGCAATCCATGTAAACATCCTCTCGAACAACAAAATGAATGTAAAGAGTTTAAGTTTTATGAAACAACAAAGGGGAACTACGACTCCAAAACATTGTGCAAACCATGTAAACATCCTCTAGAATGACAAAATCAATGTAAAGAGTTTAAGCTTTATGAAACAACAAAGGGGAAGTAGGATATAATGTGATTTGAAAGGACCAAATGTGGCAGATAGATATTCTTAGGACAAATTATTTTATGATGCTCCAAAATAAGTAAAAATGTTGCTTGAAATTTTCTTTATAAAAAATAATGTGTTGATATATTTAGAGATTGTTTGGCATAACCCAACAAATAAAATATAAATTCAACAGTTCTTGTGATATAATAAAAAATGAATACACAGAAATGAAATGAAAGAGATATCCATGTAGTAAATGACTAAGTGGTCATTGGTAATTAAGGAAATAGTTTCATAAAGCTACTCAATCAAATTATGAGGTTATGAAATAAAAATCCTCCTTTGCAAATACCTAAAATTGGGCATCATAAGCCCATATCTATATGGCATTATGATCTACATTATTTATTAGAGTGTCCTCTTTTATTTTATGACTCTGCTATATGGCTTCACAAGCTAGAATATTGTAGCTTAGATGGGATCACTCCTAAAGAAAGTGATGAATGAAACAAATTCTAAGAAACGTTGTGCAATCATCATGGGCCAATAGTCTAAGTTGATTGCATTGAATATTATATATGAGTGGAAATCCTATCAATTCTCCACCCTGCCTCCCTTTAAAGTAGTGAATGTAAGATCCTCGAAGTGTTATAAAATAGTTGTATGTCTTGAAGGTGAATCCTACTAGAGGAAGTTTTGAAGGTTGATAGGAAATAAACCATCCAAATGAACTAAAGGGAAGGAATACCCAAGCCAACAAGCAAGTCCATCATCTTTCAATTTCATGAAAAATTTGAAGCACTTTGGGAATAAATAAGGGAGTGAGGAGTGGGTGGGGATGGCCAACCACTTTCAAGACTCATCCTGAAAAGAAGGCTAGCATATGGTCTTAGCCTTGATAGTCTCATCAAAATTAATTTCTTTTTAACAACGGCTTTTTCCTTTGTGCGCTTAAACAAACGTTACAAACTATAGGACAATAGACATGTTTGAGAAATTGTAGTACTGTAACTCAGATATGGGACGATTCCTTAAGGAAGTAATGAATGACATAAATGTTAATAAATTATATGAAATTTTCATGGACCAAAGACCTATTTTAATCATGTTGAATAATGTAGACAAGTTTGTAATATCCAATTCTATCAATTCTCCAAACCTCGCCTAAAGTAGTGTATGTGATATCCTCCAAACATTATGGAATAACTACATATTCTAGAGGTGAAGACTTCTAGAGTAAGTTTCCAAGGTTGATAGGATAGCAAGCCATCCAAATGAGCTAAAGGAAAATAATATTTAAAGCCAATAAGTCCCAAGGTCTCAATTTCATGAAAAAAATTGAAGCATTTTGGTAATAAGGCAAGGGAGGGAAGGCACACTACTATGAAGACTAAGCTTGTAAAAATGACCAGAATATGACCTCGAACTTGATAACCCTAGCACAACCAATTATTTTCCAATGATAGTGTTTTCTCTTTTTGTTCTTGAAGAAAAATTCCAAGCTATGGGACACTAAAATATGCAAAAAAAAAATTAGATCATTGTAGAATCAACTTAGTTTACCTGTTAGAAAAAAGGGTATTGAACCCTTACTATTTGAATTAATAGGATGATGGAAAGGAAAATATGTGCCATGTTAGGCTTGTAAATACAAAACTGAACATAATGTAGACAATCATAAAAAAAATCATCTAGCTTAGTTACAAATAAGCCCACCGTTTGGCGACTAGTGCTAGGTTCAATCTCCATCAGGTACAATGGATTTACATGTTATAAGTACTGCAGTTGTGGCTATAAATTTCATATCGCTAGGTCTACATGATCGATTTGGCTTGAGAATCATGTTTCAGTATAAACCCACACATCAACCAGTCATTTCCCATCATTGGAAGGGCATGTGGATAGGTAGTAGAGCAGCCCAAAAGGTAGGGGCAGATATTGGGTTCAATTCCTAGTTTGTGTGGTGTTTCTATGTACCAAAATTAAGGAATTTATTAACTATTTGTAAAGGTAAACATCCACTTGAGGATTTTGGTCCAATATTGAACATGGAAAATGTAAGAGCTCAAAATATCGAACTGAGAATATTTGTTTCTATATTAGAACAATATTACAGATCTTTTCTAGGTTTCAATTATTTCCACTAATTGATAGATAAAGGTAAAACTCCGCTTGAGGATTTTCGTCCAATATTCAAAATGGAAAATATAAGATCTTCAAATTGCGAAATGAGAATGTGTTTTTATATTACAAGAGTCTGACAAATCTTTTGTGGGTTTTAATTATTTCCATTGGTTGATGGATTCCATGCTGAGATTTCACCTAAAGGAATTGTCAATTAGTGTTCCATTGCCTAAAGCATGGGAGGAACCATATATTATATTTTATTAACACCTTACAAAATCATTCACTGCAGATCACAATTTGGGATCGAAATAGGTGAGCATGCTGAGAGCATATGAATTGTAGGGGGTTTTAAATTACAACTAAAAAAAAAGATGAACAATGAAAAACTTACAAAACTCAGAGAAGAAGAGCATGACCATCACAATGGAGGAGACGAGTGTAATGACATTACCATATAGAGTCCTTCTGTAGAAATCAACATTGATCTTTAACACGGTTGTTGGAGCCTATTGATTACTTGCATTTTTACCTTCTAAATTTGTTATGTTTATATTTGAAATCTACTAAAAAATCCTAGAATTTGAGTATCTTGTGTGCCGTATATTCAAGCAGGGCACCTCAAATTGTTAAACGACAGTGATTTTTTGAAGGGACAAAGAATAACCTGTTGTAACATCTTTGCAGCTCTGTCACCTCCCAAAAAATCCACCCAATCCAACCATTGTGAATAAATATTCTTAAAATCCTTGTAAGCATGAATATCGCGTAAACCAAAATAAAGAGGAACATAGAATAAACTTTAATCACATCTTTGCAACTCCCTCACCTTCGAGAAAGCCACCTAATCCAACCGTTGTGAGGAACTTCACCCTTGTAAACATGAATCCCACGTTGACCACAATAAACATTTTTATATGTGACTATTTGACAAATTTCAAAGTTGCAGGTTGTTTATAAATGATTAAGATAGAAATTTTAGAAGTTGCAAGGTGATTATCCACAAATTTTATTTTTATTTTTGTCTCTCAACATATATTTTAGTTTTTTATTTATACATTTATATACACATATATGTGGTCCACGTGTCATTGAATTTGATTAATTATTATAATTGAAGAGTATTGGGATGCAAATTTATTCTACTATTTCATATTTTGATCTTGTGATAAAGTATTTTAGTATTATTTATGACTATGTCTTTTTAAGATTAGATTTGTTGATTTAATTATTGCTAAAGGTGAGTGAAATCTCAAGGTATGGTTATAATGTATATAATTATTTAGAATGTTGTAATATTTCTAATTAGCCACGGCTAATTGGAATATTATATTTTCTTCAATTTTTGTTTTCTATAGTTATTTGTAAATAAAAAAAGTGAGGACGGGGGACATAACTCACTTTTAGAATAAAAAGTCACTTCTTAGTAGCACAATGTTGTGACTTAGAGGAGAGCCAAGGGGGCCAAAGGGGGAAGCAGAAATGGAGACCACGTAGACACATGGAGGGACTGCGCAGGAGGGAAAAAACATGTGGCAAGAGAGGAATCACACAGGAGGACGTCAGCCTTGGGATTGAGAAAGGAAAAGGCTATAAAGGAGAGAGGAGCCCCCTCATTTTGATCATTCTAGTTATGAGCACATGTGAAAGTCCTTTCGACTTAGAGCATGTTGGCTGTTTAGCTAGTCTGCACCACTGTTTAGTGCATTGAGTGTATCCGTTCAGAGATCTCACCTTTAGCCCTGGGGGACTTCGAGTGCCTGCTCGGGAAAGGTATTTCAATTGGCATTCCAGTAGTAGTTTCATCAGCATTTGAGCAGCAGTTTCATTAGTGTCTTTGAGGAACTACGCAGAACCCCAAGGGGGTGTTTTTCAGGGGTCAGCCATTTCCAAAAAGCTTTTTGGATTTTTCTGAGTTTCTTGAGTAGAGTCTGATTCCAGAGTTTTAGCCTTTTCTGAGGAGGGGACCAGCCCCAAATCCTCATTCGATTTCTAGCAGCTGGGGCGCAGATTAGTGTGAGGCCATTCTAGGAAAGCTTTCTACATTTTTCTAGGTTTCTTGAGTAGAGCCCGAATCCAGAGTTTCAGCTTTTTCCAAGGAGGGGAGCAGTCCCAAATCATCATTTTTTTTCTAGCAGTAGCAATGGCATAGCAACAACATCCACGCAGAGAGGCCATTCTTGTCATTCTCAGAGTATTTCTTCACTTGCCTTGTACAAGTCGAGGTGCCATCTGTCTAATCTCCTCTTGTATTCATTTATTACTCAGTATAATAAAATGGCTTAGCATTTCTCACTGTATTTCTTGTGTATCTACTTATATTCTCGATTCACATGATTATATGTTGTTCCATTATTATTTTATCACTTCTAGGTTATTATATCATTTGCACATATTTGGTTGGAGTCTTTGTTGGGTTTTGAGGAATAATACGAGTTAGGAATATTACAATAGTATCAGAGCATAGATTTGGCTCAGCCTGTGGAGCTAGCAATCTATGACACCAGGGGAAAAACCGTATATCTGTTACAGAGGTCAGAGATACAGAGACACTGAGCGTAGGTTGGAGAACACTTATGGAGAGGGAGACTATGTTCTGGTGGTTGATGCAGAACAGGAGGACTATGGTGGACCCAGAATAGAAGGATCCGATGGCAGATGATAACGGGAAGAGATTTGAGAATATGCTCCTCAAATCCCTACAAGATTTGTCGAGGCAGATTGAGGTGATGGGGCAGAGATTCATGGCAGTAGAGGCCAGACAGCATGAGAGCCCATGGGTTTTTTAGGTTAGTGAGGGATCGGGCACATCCCACCATTTTCCAAAGCACCGTGATATTGCGCAGTAGGTGGCCTCACATGCCCCTACATGCTCTACCATGCCCGCTTTCTTAAGAGCCAACACGGGGGCTATAGCCTAGCAGGAGGCAAAGCCCGGACATATGGGCAATTATTTTGCAGAGTACCAGGCTTATGGCTAGGAGTTCAGGGAAGCCCTCTCATTCAGATATTTCGTTCAGCTTGAGCGGGATAGTAGACCTCCCGACCATCACAGAGGGGACTGGCATTACCATGATGGTGACACCCATCATTCAGTTAGTAGATTTCACTTGCCTACGTTTGATGGTTCATCAAATAGTTCAGCAAAGTCTTGGGTGGAGAAGCTGGACATTTATTTCTAGCTTAACCAGATGTCGTAGACAGAGGCCATCAAGGTGGCAACATTTCATTTGGATGGTGAGGCCCAGGATTGGTGGTTTCATGGGATGGTTACACTAGGGCACTCCACAGTGATGACATATGCTGAGTTTACTAGGAGATTGATGGAGCGATTTGATCAGAGGGATCTAGAGCAGCATTTTGTTGAACTGACAAGGCTCAAACAGACAAGGAGCCCAGAGACCTACATTGAAGATTTCTTGAGGGTCTTTGTGATGGTGTCAGACCTATCCACGGCACGGAAGATTTATATGTATGTTGAGGGGTTAGCAATGCCACTTCGGGGTTTAGTCCAATCCACTAGACCAGCCACACTCCATGATACTATCAGCAGGACCTAGGACTTACAGGATGTCTTACCCAGGACCTAGACACCTTACCCCTAGAGACAGACTTTCTAGTCTAAGGGGAAGGATGTGAGGATTCCACCTCCAAAGGGGAATCTAGGACGAGTACAGCTTGACGATGATGCTAGGAGGGCGCTAAAGAAGAAGTGGTTGTGATTCACCTGTCAGGAGCCATGCGCACCAGGACATAGATGTGCTGCTGGTGGAGAAAATTTTATTGAGGTCTTCTCCGAGAGTAGTGGAGAAGAGGATGAGGAGGAGGATGTGGAGGCAGGAGATATCCATGCCATACAGGGACCTATGCCACCTCCACCACCAGCAATAGGTGTTGTATCTTTTACACCCACAAGAGGGGCCCTTACAGCATTGCAAGGAGTTCCCAAGTATCTAGCCAGCGCGTACCAGTTTTGGTTGACAGTGAGGCCACCCACAACTTCATTGATGCACCGATGGTTGAGCAGAGCGGTATACAGACAGAGAGCTTCGAAGGGTTTTTAGTTTTGGTCCCAGGAGATTAGACTATGATGTGTTCTCGTTATGTTCGAGAGCTATCAGTGACAATGGGCACCTACACATTGACTAACCACTTTTTTGTGGTTGATATTCTGGACACTAACATGATACTGAGTGTTCAGTGGCTCATCACTCTAGGGAAGGTCACGACAGATGGGAGGACCCTGGAGATGGAGTGGGATGATGAGAAGATAGGGAGGCATGAGAAGATATGGGGACAGCACACATATCCTCCTTAGACTGTTTCGGTTCATCGGATGGAGGCAGTCTTCCGAAAGGGAGACATAGAGTGGGCAATAGAGCTATGTGCATCAGAGGCAAGGACTACAGGGCGAATGGTACATCCGGAGATACAGTCCAACCATGACCGGTATGCCATAGTGTTTGGGGAGATTCTGCTAGGAAAGCCACCGGACCGGGGGTTTGAGCATGCTATCAAGCTTGAGCAGGGCACCCAGGCAGTGATCACCACCCTTTATAGGCACTCCAAGGCCTATCAAGATGAGATTGAGTGGGCTATCCAGAAGTTGCTGGATATTGGGCACATTCGACCAAGCATGAGTCCTTTTGCTTCTTTTGTGGTGTTGGTGAAGAAGAAGGATGGTACATTGAGGATGTGCATCGACTACAGGGTGAGGACTGATCACAACAACCTCAAGTTCTTTTTGTAGCAGAAGCAGCTATAGGAGAGGCAGCAGAAGTGGATCAGCAAGATCCAAGCATATGACTTTGACATTGAGTATGTCAAGGGTAAGAACAACGTGGTAATAGATGCCCTTTCACGTAGACCAGCCACATTGTCTCTTATGAGCTTCGATACAGATTGGAGGGCTCAACCCTTAGTAGAGTACTCCAAGGACAGGTTTGCATGTGAGGTTCTGGATGGGCAGGTGGCAAATGACAGGTACAGGGTGGTCGATGAGATCATCTATTACAGGGAATAGATCGTCTTGACTGAGGGGTCTCAGCTCAAGAAGAAGATACTCCAAACATCACATGATTCACCTTTGGCAGGACATTAAGGGTTTACCAAAACCTACAAGGCCATTAGAGAGAGGTTCTCATGGAAGGGCCTCAAGGAGCACATAGTCCAGCACATCCGGGAGTGCGATGTTTGCCAGAGGAACAAGGGAGAGATGATCCATCCTACGGGTTTATTGTAGCCTCTTTCCATTCTGGAGGGGAAACGAGAGAGTATTTCAATGGAATTCATCACAGGGTTGCCCACGGTAGAGGGCAAGGATTGTATCTTTGTCATCGTTGATTGACTGACAAAGTACACACATTTCTTTTCCATATCCGAACACTATACAACAGCATAGTTGGCCGAGTTGTTCTTCAGAGAGATCTTCAGGCTACACAGTCTTCCTAAGGCCATCGTCAGTGACAGAGATAGACATTTCATGGGCAGGTTTTGGTAGGAGCTTTTCCAATTGGTGGGAACATAGTTGACACGGAGTACCAGTTATCACCCATAGATAGATGGGAAGACAGGGATAGTTAACAAGTGGCTAGAGGGCTACTTGCGTAACTATGTCACTGGGTAGCAGCAAGCATGGCTGAAATGGCTACATCTAGGGGAGTACTACTACAATACTTGACATCACATGTCCATTGGTATGTCACCATTCTACGCCTTATATGGGTATCATTCTTTATGTTTTGTTAACGTGATGTTTGGTGATAGCTGGGCTCCTAGAGCCAAGATTTGGATCCAAGAGAGTCAAGATATCCTCCAAGCTCTCAAGGATAACATGGCTACATCACAAAACCGACAGAAGTTGTATGCCGACAGGGGTCACGTGGAGAGGTAGTTCAAGATAGGGGACATGGTCTACCTATGATTATAGCCATACCGACAATTGTCACTAAAGCAAAAGGGGGTTGAGAAGCCTTGCCCTGCTTTTATGGGCCATACAGGGTGATACACAGGATTAGACAAGTTCCATATTAGTTGGAGCTGCCCCAAGGCAGCAAGATTCATAACATTTTTCATGTATCATGCCTGAAGAAGGCATTAGGGTAGCAGGTGATAGTGATAGATGAGCTACCACCCATGGATGATGAGGGGCATTTGGTATTGCAGCCAGAGGCTATCATTGATACCAGGGAGAGGCAGCTGCGAAGCAGGACGGTCCGAGAATTCTTGGTGAGGTGGAAGAATTTGTCGGATGAGGATGCCACTTGGGAGAGTGAGCAGATATCACAACATCCATCACTTCAGCTGCCTAGGGACTAGCAACACTTTGCCAGGGCATACTGTAATATTCCTAGTTAGCCATGGCTAATTGGAATATTATATTTTGTTCAATTTTTGCCTTATATAGTTATTTGTAAATAAAAAAAAGTGAGGAGGGGGGACATAACTCACTTTTAGAATAAAAATTCGCTTCCTAGTAGTACAACATTGATACTTAGAGGGGAGCCAAGGGGGCCAAAGGGGAAGCAGAAATGGAGCCCACGTAGACACATGGAGGGATTGCGCAAGAGGGAAGAAACACGTGGCAAGAGAGGAATCAGACAAGAGGAGGTGAGCCTTGGGATTGAGAGAGACAATGGCTATAAAGGAGAGAGGAGCCCCCTCATTTTGATCATTCGGGTTATGAGCATTTGTGATAGTTATTTCAACTTAGAGCACGCTGGCTATTTAGCTAGTCTCCAGCACTCTTTAATGCATTGAGTGTCTTCGTTCGGAGATCTCACCCTTAGCCCCAGGGTACTTCGAGTGCCTGCTTGGGAAGGTATTTCCATTGGCATTCTAGCAGTAGTTTCATCAGCATTTCAGCAGCAGTTTCATCAGCATTTCAGCAGCAGTTTCATCAACGTCTTTGAGGAACTGCGCAGAACCCCAAGGGGGTGATTTTCGGGGGTTGGCCATTTCAGAAAATCTTTCTAGGTTTTTTTGGATTTCTTGAGTAGAGTCCAATTCCATAGTTTTAGCCTTCTTTGAGGAGGGTAGCAGCCCCAAATCCTCATTCAATTTCGAGTAGCAACAACGTGGCAGTTTTCCAGCAGCTGGGACACAAATCAGTGTGAGGACATTCCAGGAAATCTTTCTGGGTTTTTATGGGTTTCTTGAGTAGAGCCTGAATCCAAAGTTTTAGCTTTTTTTGAGGAGGGGAGCAGCCCCAAAATCATCATTTGTTTTCTAGTAGCAGTAATAGCACAGTAGCAACATCCATGCAGAGAGGTCATCCTTGTCATTCTGAGAGTATTTCTTCACTTACCTTGTGCAAGTCAAGGTACCATCTATCTAATCACCTCTTGTACTCATTTATTGCGTAGTATAATAAAATGGCTTAGCATTTCTCGCTACATTTCTTGTGTATCTGCTTATATTCCCGGTTTACATTACTATATGATGTTCCACTGTTATTTTATCACTTCTGGGTTATTATATGATTTGCACATATTTGGTTGGACTTTTCGCTGGGGTTTGAGGAATATTCTGGGTTATGAATATTACAAATGTTCTCATTATTAAAGGAAATGTGTCATCTACTAATTAACCAACACTTCTCCTTCCAGGTATTCTTTTGTCACATACCTCCTTGATCCAATATCAACAACCACCTACAATACTCCTTTCACTACATCTCAATCTCATTTAGATATGTCTACAATAGTTTTCACATGCATAAGCAGTCAAACCTTTTACACATAAGGATATCACATGCAACTATACTCATATGCTTAAATATTCCACAAGATAAAGAGTAAGGAGCCAACATATAGAACAACCTACACAATTAAAGCCAAGCGGATTAGCGGAAAGAATGTCACTTGGAAAATTAAGCACTTCCACACAGCATAAAACTCACCTCCTCCAGTTCAGGCCCGAGTCGAGAGTTCTTTCCATGGATAAACTACCTCTTGTTGATCTCTTTAATGGGTATTTGATGCCCTCTTTCATGATATGGTTTCCTTTAGTGGCGCCACTCTTTTGGGTGGATTATTTTATCCAATTTCCTACGATTTTCCTAGAAAAGCTCGCCTCTCCCTCTCATGAGGCTTTTCCCATAAAATATTGCCTTTCTCTCCTACAAGGCTTTTATGTTTTTCTTTCTTGCCTTTATCTCCTGTGAGGTTTTTCACATAAAATATTGTCTTTCTCTCTTGCAAGGCTTTTATGTTTTTTCGTAAACTTAACATCTTTCTCTAGCTAGAAAACTTAATAGATATTTATATCCCATTCCATTAAGATTATCTAGAATTTGATCTAGAATTCTTACCATGAAAATATTATCCATTCCCATTTACCAATGGAATTTCATTTCGAAATAATCTCATTTCTTGGTGTCTCATTTTACAAATGTTTTACATTATCTTTATTTATTTAACAATAAAGTATTTACTTTCATTGTTACACCTCAAACCTATATTTTATGTTACAAATCAGTCTTCACTTAGGTCCCACATGATATCAACAAGGTGTTACATACAATGGAGGGGTGTTACATACTCCCCTCCTTAAATTTACATCATCCTTCGTGTATTACTACATCTTACAATTTATTTCCTCATTCATAGTTAGTTTTTTCTGAATTTACAAGTTTGCATGGCCTTCCCACCTAAATTCGATCTTCCAATACATAGGTTACAAAGGATTTCTTCCAAGAAATATCCTTCCAATGCTACCTATAGCATTTGTTTTAATGAATTTTGTGAGAGACTTCAGATGCAAAAACTCAGTTTTTTTTACCACAATTAATGTCATAGCTTGATATAGCATTACTACTATTTGGGTAACTACGGGTTAATGTTACCCACCATTTAGCTATGATTCCTCATTTTCATTGTATCTAAATAATATGAAGAAATGAATTTTCTTCCAATGCATTTGCGTTCATGTCGAACACTTTCTTCCTCCAGTCTCCCTATATTGGTCACAACAAGTCAAACCAGCACATTTCACCAATCAACATGTACAAAAATATCACATCAGGTTAGCTCAAACATAACCATAAAATTCATATTTAATGTAATCATCATATACCAGAACCATAAATCACATGGATACTATACCAAAATAATTTATTGGTTGCCACACAAGACAACCACCATGTGCCTTCTCCTCAACCATGTGCTCATACACATAGTGTGAGTCACACACATATAGTTATACACACTGTCCAACATCATGCAATACGTGCCTCCACACTATGTTAGGTCCTTATAATACTAGTGATTGCCCCATTACTATTGTAGTTGTATCCCTTATTAATATTGTTGTGCCCCTATTGTCCTCATATTTTTATTACTGTGCCCCATAGAATCCCTCTATTGTTATTTTGTGGCTTTATATTATCATTGTTAGGTCGACTTGGTTATATTGTGACTCCTTAGAATCCTATATATAGAAAGGAGGTTTTGTCATTTGAATCATCTAATAATGGTTCAGTTGTGTAATGTAAAGGAGGTTTCCCCCTCTAAGACGCTAAATTCTAAGACATTCAAACTATCTTTTATATTTTTTTGTGAGCTAGTTTCATAACATTTGGTATCAGAGCTTTGGATTCTAGGGTTTCGCTCCTCCAAATAGGTCATTGTGGAATTTTCGCTATAATTTTTTTCTACGACATTTCAGAAGAGAAAAAAGAAAACCATTTGAGACAAAATCGCACTGAACCTTGGGCCTAAATTTCAGAGCCCTTCACTCTATGTTTGCGGAGAGATGATCTGAGGAAGTTGGTCTTTTTGTAGACTCCAGAATTACATTCCAAACAAGTGACCTGGGGAAAATCATCATAACTTTCTCTCTGAGCATCGGATTGAAATTTTGTAAGATGGTACAGAAAGAGGACGGACTGTAGTTTCTTGTATATATTTTTTAGTGGAAAATGTTGTACGAGTGACACGTGGCACTTCATACAAGTTCGCTCTTCTGGAAAGGTCTATAATCAGCATCTTGGGAGATTGTGCATAACTCTTTCTTGGAGAATCCAATTTGGATCAGACTGGTGGCATTGGAAAGAGGACATAGAGGGCTACTATAGCCCACAATTTCAGAACTGGATGATTCGAAATTACAGAGATACAATAAATTCAATATAAAGCACCTACAAAGTGAAAAAAGATGTGTAGTTTTTTTTTTAATTTTTGCATAAGCTTGGTTTGAAAAACTAGTTTGAAGGAATTCAAAGGGCATATAAAGCATTATTATTGGTAATTGATCCCCCGAGGAAAGAAAATGCAAACACCTAGTAAGAAACTAGAAAACTCTAGCATGACTCATGAAGAAGAGGAAGAAATGCAACATGATATATCAAAATTACGAGATCAAATGCAACAATTGTCACTTGCACAAAAAGCAACAGAATCTAAGATGGATGTTTTAAAGAAATATTGAGATGCTAAGATGGATATTTTAAAGAAAGGTGTAGAAGCTAAGATCAATTATTTAAAGAAAAGCGTAGAAGCTAAAATGGATGGCATAGAACCTAATATGAATGGCATGGATGCTAAAATGGATGGCATGGATGATATGATGGAAGAATTGAAGATAAATATGAATAAGTTGCTACAAGAAATGGTCACTAATGGTGAAAGGGTAGTAAAGGAAACTCATGATGAGAACAAAAGAAATGTTAATCATTGATTCCATAACTCTAATGTGGAGAAGGACCCACCATATTTCCAAAAATCGATATGAGGAAATTTGATGGCAAGGATCCTGCAACATGGATATTACAGATGGAGCAATTTTTCAATCTCAATAATGTGCAAAACACACAAAAGGTACGTATTGCAACTTTATATCTGGAACCAAATCAACTTGCATGGTATCAATGGCTTTGATCTCGTAAACAAATTATGACTTGGGAAATTTTTACAGAAGAATTGATAGCACATTATGAGGATACAAAAAGTAACACTTTTTTTAGCCAATTGATAAGTCTCAAACAAAAGGGTTCAATAATGGATCACATTGAGGATTCCAAAAATTGAACATAAGGGTAAAAAATATTCCAGAGGAGCATAGGATTGATGTGTTCATAGGGAATTTAAAGGATAATATCCAACATGATGTTCACTTTTGGGAACATGATTCATTAGAGAAGGCATTCAGATTAGCAAGAAAAATGGAAAGCAAAATTATGGCAACCAGGAAGCATACTAGTCACAACTATAAAGATGGAAGTGTTGTTACCCCCAGCCTTCCACAACCTATAAGGTTGACACCACAAAAATTGGAAGAAAAAAGAGTAAAAGTGCTTTGTTACAGTTGCCATAGCAAATACACTAAAGGTCATAAGTTTGTTGAAAAAAATTATTCTACATAGATTGTGAAGAGGAAGAAGAAAAGGAGCAAGAAAGGTCAAAAGAAGAGGAGATACTCCAGGAACAAAGCCTAGATAAATAAGAAATGAATCTGACCATATCTTGTAATGCATTGGCTGGAATTACCACTCCTCAAACCATCAAGATAGAAGGAAAAATCAAGAAGAAAAGGGTAATAGTGTTGATTTATTCATGAAGCAACCACAATTTTATTCATTGTAAGGTAGCAAAAGAATTGAATTGCTTCCTATATCCAGCACTAGAGTGTCAAGTGATGATTGCAAATGGAGGAACGATAAATGGCTCTAGAAAGTGCCATAATATCAAGCTATCCAGGGAAGAATATGTATTGACTAGCCCAATGCTTTCCATTCCAATGGGAGGTGCTGATGTTGTATTAGGAGTCCAATGGCTACAATCCTTGGGTACAATAGCTTTTAATTTTCAAGAACTTTTCATGAAATTTTATGCGGAAGGAAAGTAAGTTGAATTAAGGGGTATTGTAGGGAAAACAAGAAAGATAATCATCTCTAATGGTATGACAAAGCTTCTAAAAAAGGAATAAAGAGGTGTAATTGCACAATTATGTTCGCTAGATTTTTCCACATCGGAATCATCTATTTCTCCAGATCTCCAAAAATTCTTGGACAATCATTCCAAGGTATTTGAGACTCCCAAAGGTCTCCCACCTATTCGTGAT